>CAHIKZ030005626.1:580000-845000 GCA_903632075.3 Acanthosepion pharaonis
AATGCACTCTGTACTGTTTTAATATTTATGGTGAAATGAGATAACATCCTTAAAATGATTCCATAAATCAGCATAACTAATTTAGTTAGTTTTATATGAATAAATATTTACTAACCTAATGGCCAAAATTCTTTTTATAGCTTCTTCCCTCACTTCCAGTTCATCAGATTTGACCATTGAATATAAGATATTTTCAGGAAGTAGAGTGAAGATTTGTATTGTATATTTTTCAATGTGATCTGTTGGATTTCATATGGTTGCTTCCTAATCCTTTGGATCATATTGAAAATATACATTTGCTGATTGTGGAACTTGTTATTTCTTTTATTTTCGAACCAGCAAATGGCATACACATTCACAATAAAATTTATTAAACTGTGGAGTTTGGTTGAAATATTTCGTGGGTATGCACCATGAGTCCATAAACACATCAGACTGATGCCTAAAGTTAATCACCTTGCCTGGTTTAATGGACCAATTTTCCATGATGAAAATCTAGAGTCCACCTTACCTTTAGAAATACCCACTTTATATTCATAAAGGAGTCTTTGGTCACAACTAAGGCTATCTGCATTTTTAATTTTAAAAATAGAACCCAGAGGACTGCCAACAGCTGAAAATGATATTTGGGTAAATTATGGAAATCATTTGCATGTAATGTACCCAGTGGACCATTGAATGTGGCAGGGTTTTTTTTCTACATGTTTAAAAAGAGCTCTAAACGGAAGTTTATTTTGGTGCAAGGAGCAACTAATAGTGTGAAGATTTCTGTTAAGTTTTCTTCCTAGAGGTGCAGCAAATCCACCTTCACAGCCTGAATTGGCATTAGTGTTTGTCAACAAGGATAGCCTCACACTGTTCAATTCACGCAAAACATCAGCCACTTGCTCAGCAAGAACCACACCAGTTGCACCAATATTAGAAAGAACCCTATGTGTCAGATATTCACATTCATATGTCATCTTTGTGACAGTCAAGTGGCATTCTGGTCTCTTGGGTTTTTTCGGAGTCTTCTCTTCATCTGTCCTCCACTATTTCCTTGTACATTAGTGTGTCTTTGTCAGTTCTCCCATCAACTCCAATACAAAGATTTTCCACCTTTTCATCATGCTGTTGATGGGCATTTGTTTTCACGTTAGCCTTTTACCTCTATCAATTTTACATTTATCTATATAAATATCTTTTTATATTAATATTGGGGATAAGAAGGGCCATAACCCTCAAATCCAAGAGCAATGCATTGGCAAGGCTGGCTCTAAGATTGGAAGATACATCACTCCTGATCAACTCAACAGCGTACTGTGCAATTTTCATAGCCTTATCAAAATTCCACGGTATGCTAGGCCCTTTGGGATTCTTTTTTCTGTCATTTTTGTTAAAATATCTGACAAAGAAAATATATGTATTATCCGGAATTACACAAAAATATTTTTTCAAAATAAATTGAAAAATAAAGTTTGAAATGTATTATTGAATTAAAAGTAATAATGTTTATTTACTTAAAAGTGGAGTTAGTGCCGGGATTAGCTTGTAAACAGGCTTTTTAATAAAACACTAATTTTGAAAATATAAACAAATTACAATAATTATAAAAGTTGTATTTTATTAAATAGTTAAGTATATTTTGATGAAAAATAAAATAGATATTTGTGCTAGTTAAAAGCGTAAACAATAAACATTAAACAAAAATAATCCGAACTTGCAAGAGGCGGTCAATACTACAGTGAATACCGAAAAAATATCTAGTAAAAAAAAAAAGACGCCTTTCATAAATAGTTATTTGTATTTTAAACTAAATATTTTAGTGTGTTTTATTTTTTATTTTTATCAATTTCATTTAATTTATTGAGAGAATAGATAATAAACTCAAAAATATCCAGTATTAAGCGTTATTTTCTTGTTTTCTTTTCGTTAAGACTCGGCTTTAATTTAACCTACACATGTTTCCGGTGACACCGTTATGATGATAAAAATCGCAATTTATTTTGTCTTTAAGTCGATTGCTCAAATAAATACGAAATTTTGAAGAAAAATATTTTTTGTGGTAATTTTTGACGTTATTTTGCAACTTTCCCAGGTCATTCTTTTTACGGTTCCAAAATCGATCTACCCTAATATATATATATATATATATATATATATATATATATATATATATATATATATATATATATATATATATATATTTATGTTTGTGTGTGTATGTGAGTGAGTGAGAGAGAGAAAAAATTATGATATTGTCTTCCATTAAGAAGTAATTTTTGCTCTAAAGATGACACATACTTTTTAAGGGTACCATTACATCGATTTAAAAACGGAAATTGTTTGGTCGTATTTAATTTAGATATCGTCTGAAACACGTAGAGGTTAAAGCATGCTTTTTGCTCTTTTAATTTACATATTTTCAAGGATTCACAGTAGTATAACTTTAATTTGTCAAAAATACTACGATCAAAAAGATTAAAATCACAAATTGTCCGCCATTTTTACTAAATACGAATTCCGTTCAAATATGTAAATAAAGAAGAAATGAAAGAACAAACATATGTACGTCGTAGGGTAAATTTCTTAATTTAAAAAAATACGGACTCACGTATACGTGACATCGGTGCAATTGGATTTTTATTGCTTCCTATATGAATTTAAAAAAACATTGCTTTCAACATTCATGTCAGTAATACAGGGTGTCCATAAAGTTCGTGTGGACTTTAAAAAAATTATAACTTTATTTGTATTTGCGATAGAAATAATCTGGAAAAAATTTTATAAATTTTAATGTACCTAGTTTTAAGTATAGCTAAAATAACTAATGTGATTTCAGGGAGTACTGTAAATCAGTTGACAAATGTTTTCCGTGAACTGCAAAATCGTATTACCCTTTGTATTGCTAATGTTGGAGAACATGTGGAAACTTAAATAAAATTTCAATAAAACCTTAAAAAATACATATTTACTTCTTTCTAATCCTTTTTACAAATTATTTCTATCGCAAATACCTCTTGTGGGTTTCTCTCAGTCTATGTTAACCTATAGATCGACGTAGTGTTATGGTTAACAAGCTTATTTAGCTAGATCAATTATGACTGAGTGGGGAGTTCGATCCTCACTGGATGCGCCATACTTTCAGCCTTGTGCCACATCTAAGCTATGCTTAGTAAATCGAAATAGCAATTGGTCGACTAACTTAAAACACTGGTTATCAAGCGCCATTAAGGTGACCTTGTGTCACACATGGTTAATCTAAAGAAGTTAAGGGCGCCTAGCATAGCGCGATGATTAGTAAGACTGGTCATGTCGTTTTGCAAGTTTGGTTCACATGGAGTGAGCTCTCTTGAAGATTTATACCAGATTAATTTAGTCTAAGTAAATATTTTAGGACAGAGGAAGAATTTCTACTTCAGTGTATTATATCCTCATCGGGTACTCAATAACAGTAGCTTGCTCTGTCGGTGGGGCTGCATCGCCCAAAGGTGGATATTTGTAAAATAGGATATCAATCGGACCTAGGTCTACTTTTTGGCTCTTATGGAAAAAAAGATCTATTTGTATCTATCTATTTATTCATTGTGATTTTCTCCTATAAGATTTATATTCGAAATTAAATAACTTAATAATGATTGATAGCTCGTTAAATGAAACAACAGCAGCAGTAGTAACTTTGTGATAAATTGATTAGCCTCAATGGGTACCTAACAGCAATAGTTTGCCTAAGTGCATCTCATATAAAAGGGTATGGAACCCCAAAAAGAGTTACTTTCCGTGTTGATACTTTAAAAATAGGCTATTACTCAGGCTTATCTCTACTTTATTTGACTCCCGAGCAAACCGGAGCTATGTCCACCCGTCTATTAATTCATTGTGATTTTTGCAAAAAATTAAATGCAATGTCAATCGTTTTTATTATCCTTTCTCCCTAGTGTTCTCAATTTCCTTCATTCTATAACCTTTCACCATCTTTAATCCCTTGCATCTTAGTGGCTTTATCGCTTTGCTTGGGGTTGAAATGATTTAAAAGAAGACATATTCAACAACGGGGCTTGAGATGTCGTTACAGTAACCAATAATAATAGCTCGATGCAAATTTAAATTTTAGGAGCCTACCGTAGCGCATAAGCAAGCTTGTATCGCGGAATCTACTGTAGCCTTGTGCCAAACTCAATTAAGTTTAGAATGTGACTCGACAGACTATTGATTTGATTGGTACTTGGGTTGCAGGAAATCGATGGAAGCCGGCGGATGCGTTATTCTTTGGGTCTTTCAGCGGATATTGGGCATCTAAAAGGAACGTGCTCAAGTGAAATACCTGTAGGAAAAAAGCCTTTAACTTTGCAGACGTGATGTAAATATTTGCGTGTCCACATCAATGAATAAAACTTGTATAACTTTACGGAAGAAACAAGTAAACTCTTGCGAATGTGAAAAGTCACTTTTCAAACGGCGCTGTCACAGCAATTCGTTCACATTACTATTGTAATCGGAAGGCTTTTGACAATCGATATTTATCTGATTATTATTGTCAATAGCAAGGAAATTAATTTATTCTTTGCTAAATAGGAATTGCTTCTTTCAAGGTTGACAATGGTTGTAACAGCATTTTTTAAAAGCTAAGCTATTAAAGAAGATGGCTAATCAAATCGGAAATATTTAGTTATTATAAAATATAAATATGAATAAATAATTTTTATTGTTCCTTATCAAGGTTGACAACAGAAGTAACAGCATTTTTCAGTTAATCACCAGAGGAGTGAAATAGTTGTGGTTCGTATAAATGGTTATTCACTGCTTATAAATGCTTTTTAAACATCGTGAGATATCAGTAAGTAAACGTTTCTATAAAGATAATAGGGAGGTTGATTCATGCCTTTGCTGTAGGCATTCATTAAAAAAGAATATGTTCTTAATAGTATAACTATAAAAGGTTTTAGGATTTATTTAAGTGGTACCAGTTTGGTGTAAAATTGCAAGTTGATTAAATAGTCTATATTTAAAATATAAGCTGATAATACGACATAGACCTTATAAATTTAAAAATTAACTATATCGGCAAATACTGCAATTTATACTAGATTGTACTACATGGGGAGCTAGATCTCATCATTTTACTCTTTTATTTTAATAGTATCTTTTCTCGTACATCTCACCTGTGGAACTCTTTCCCGGCTACCTGGTTTCCTGATAATTATATTTTTCAAAAATTTAAATTTAACGTCAATTGTCATCTTTCTTCTCCTTGAATCCTCTTCTTTTATTGTCCGCTACCTTAGAATATGTTTTCTCAGTTTCTTCCACCCTCATTAACTCGTTGCATCTTAGTGGCTTTATCGCCTTGCTTGAGGTGAAATGCTAAAAATACTGTAACTAATTCTTTTATGTGCTATTCCCCTTCCGAACTTTGGCGCTTATGAATTTCCACAATTTCTTGCCCTGTGTAGCTCTTAGTAAACTTGGTCTTTCCGCTATCTCTCCTAAACCCTGTTCTGCCAAACATTTACGCAAGCTATTAGAATACGCTCTGTTTTCCTGTATTCTTCTTGCCTCCAATCTGTCCTGTGAGGGTAAAATTTTCCAAGTCCACTTTCCTCATGTGCCCTAGAAATTTCAACTATGTATTTCTCCTGTTAAGTAAGAGAACCCTTTTTGTTTCCATTTTATCTAAAGCTTTGTTATTGCTCACATGTTCAATCTATGGTATTCTCAGCATCCTTCTGTAGAACCACATTTCTATTGCTTCAAGTAACTTCTTCATCTGTGATGAGTTTGTCCAGTTGGAGGACTGAATTTTGAAATTTTCTTGTTTCATAATACTTTGCTTAGCATTTGTTCCCCTGATGCATCTTCAGATTTCAGTGTTGCACTTTCCGGTCCTCTGTTAAAACACTTCCCAGATATTTAACTTGTTGTATTTGCTTCATTTAGGTATCTCCAATTTGTAAATTGCATGTTGGGCTTCATCATTTGCTGACAATTATAAATTTTGTTTCAGGCAAAATTGCTGTTTAGTCCTTTCTTCTCGTTTTCCTTCACTACAGTCTGTAGGAGTTCATGTAGTTTTCTTTTTGCGTTTGTTATTAACATTGCATATCTTAAGTGGTAAGATTGTGACCGTGAGCAATGAATTCTGGTAGGACTTCTAATTCACTCAGAATTGCCTCACTGTATAGGTTGAATACGTCCGGGGAGAAGACACATCCTTGTCTTACGCCTCTTTCTATTTTCATATGATTACGGAATTCATTTTATCTCCGTATGCAGGCACTTTACTCCCAGTCTAGGTTCTGGATTATTCTAATATCCCTACAAAATATATCAAGATTACCAAGCAGTTCCAATTTCTTTGTCGAATTCTTTTGTATAATCTATAAATCATAGATACACATCGTATTACGTTTTTATTGGTCTTTCTGCTATCATTCTGAGCATAAATATCGCATTTCTTGTTCCAGTGTCTTTAACGAACCCGTACTGTTCTTGTCCTACTTCCAATTTATTCTCTGTGGTAAAAAAACAAATGTTCCACCCAGCGAATCCACTAATGTTGCTAACCAAAAGACAATTGCTACGTAGCATAATTGCTGGATAGACAGATTTGGACTTACAGACCGGAACCATTTTCCATAATATATTTATTGGCCTTAGTTCTCGTGAGGAACAAACACATTGGCAATGGCTTGCGTGACAATAGTTTTTAGGTGAAGTTCTTGATTATAAATTAATCACGAGAATGACATCTCGAAAGCTTTTTACAGTGTGTGATATACAGGGCTGATACACAAACTCTCCAATTATGGCATCTCTGAAAGTGTCTTATCAATTATCAAGCTCAGGATGAGCTTTGGTTATAGTGTTATAGAGTAGTTTCACAGTGGAGGCTTGTATTTCACTAAGCCGGTCCTAAAAAGGTTCGACGTACAAAACGTCAGGAACTTGATATAATAGTTAATGACACAGCAATTTATTTGTGGTGGCTGATACTCTTAGTGTCCGACATCGACTGACTGACCAACTCACTGAGCTCCCTGGCGACTACTACTACTTATTATAGGTGGGAGAGTCTATTAATAATAGAATAGGTATGTTCTAGTATAACAATTAGTCCACAGATCAATGCAGGTGTCTCCCAACTCTATCTTCTTGGTTCTACCCTTTTTCTGCTTTATATTAACGATCTGCCTAAAAATATTGTCAGACTATTAGTAAATATATATACAGACGATACCATGGTTTATGGGGTAACCTTCCCAAATCTAGTTGGCGAGAGCATGACAGCTGGTCTCTATTCTGAACTTGCTCGTACTGCTTAGTGGTGGAGGAATTGGCTTGTAACATTCAGTGCCCTCCAAAAACCAAGCTAGTATCGATAAATCGTCACCGTGCAGACATTTAGATTTCTCCAATCATCATAAACAGTGGTGCTTACAAGTAGTCTACTTTTCTGTAACGTCTATTGAGACTAAATCTCACACCAGATGGAATATATATATATATATATATATATATATAAAATATGTGGTGCAGTTCAATTTATATTACAATGAATCATTCATCCAAATGTAGATTAGTAAATTAGTGCAAATTTTCGGGATGACAGCTGAGACATTACTCTATTTATTGAATAATTTAGTTCATGCCAGATTGACTAATAAACTCCTACAACAAAAAATTCTCAAATTACCATATTAGTAAAAAACGTGCTCTCTTAAATTAAAAAAAAAATCAACTTTAGCGTTGCGACCGCACGCTCCAAAAGTTTTTATCCGTTAACAATAACATATTTCTAAAAAAACATTTCGATTTGCATTTAATCTTTCGTCTCTAATGCTACCTGGATTTACTACAAACAAAATAATTTCCATGCCTGAGGATGATAGTATGTACAGCTGAAAGAACTAGCAAATTAAAAAACACCTTATACAGCTGTAGTTATTAAAAACAAGGATCATAACATTCATCGAGTGGTTCTTAGGTTAATGCAACTTTAAAATTTTGTTTGCGAAGAGTTTTCGCCATTTTATTTCATTAACTTTACTAATCTACTTTTTGTATGAATCATTCATTATATATATATATATATATATATATGATCCACTGCTAATGATACTGGATAAATGGTCACTTCCTTGTACGACTCTTGATGGTACTAGACTTCTTCTTTCCATGCTCTATTTTTGGTCTGGCTCTTGTATTTAAAAGAGCCAGATCAAACCAAAAACAGAATATTGATGCCACGTCTGGGCTGGAGCTGTCCAATTCTCATATTTTAGGCTGGACAGAGTTCAAAAGCATTTGTACGGCGTTTTGGGCACCCTACAACTTTAATCTCATAGACGAAACTTTGCTAGCCCCGCGCTAAATTAATGGCAGTTGTTCGGGCGAACTACACCATTGCTTCTACCAGTGCAGATTTTCACAGTTAGGACTCAAAATATCATATCTCCTGAGTAGACCAATCCTTATTCCATTAGTAAGGATGAAGTTTCATTCTGATATTTCCTCCCCAGGACAGTTGCATTGTGGGACAGACTCCCGTGATGATGTTTCCCGGATCACTAAAATCTTAACCACTTCAAGTCTAGGATCAACCATTATCTATCCTAAATATCCCCATAATATGCATCTCATGTATGCTCTTAAAACAACCTCATTTAGAAACACTCTATCTTGAGTGGATCTTGGGCCTTATATTGAGTAAAAACTGCTGAATTCTTGATTCGTATGTGGGAGTGAGTGAATAATCTATATACAGGGGGTTCGCGACTTACGACATAGTTCCGTTCCTACGATGCGTCGTAACGCGATTTTACGTGAATAAGCACTTATGTGACACACTTATGCTAATGTAATAATAAAGTAATAATCTAAGACATAACAACACATTTCTATGACATATGTTAACATAATTAGGACTAAAAGAAAACCTGGAGAGCATAAATATAACACATATTTTGAAATGAAATTGTTTTAAGCTGCTTGTATATTTATTGCCAGTGATGTCACTGTTTCTCCCTTTGCAAAGCGTTTAACAACCTTTTTTTTTCTTCACTCCAAGCAAGAGAGGAATATTCCTAATACGCAGCCCGCCCTGTCGGATGAGGCTTCAGAATACGGCCGGCTGCGCCTCTGTAAAGGAGTAAGAGCCCACCACCAATGAGGCCCGCTGTTTTCCGTTGGCGGCGACCCGTAATGACTGGGGATGGATGACTGGTGACCGAGTGCTTCAGGAGTCAGTGTTGGTTAGTTACACACCATTTTGGCTCTTACTGGGACTAGACGGGCAGTCGAAAGACGCCTGATCCAATCAATCGGCTCGTCATGATAAGCCATAGTGCCTATTACTATATCAAATTATGGAGTACTTTTATATACTCTAGGATAAAATACCATCTCTGTCCAATTTATAGGCGTTAGAAGTCAATGGCTGAGGGTCAGTCGATTCGAATAGATCTAGACGTAGGTATGGCTGTGAACATACCAATTTGTACACTTATTTGTGAAGTGCAACAAATAGTTTAATGGCTGCACAGAGTCTCTCTTGAATATGAATATACTGATTTGTGTAGCCCTGATCTGACTGGGTTTCCCCCCCCCCTGAAACGTCCCAATGTTGGGCTCCGAGGTAGGTCGGGAGCAGTAAATCTTAATAGATAAAAATTATGAATAATCAACATAAAAATCCCAAGAGATGTCTTTCAGTGATTCTGAAAAAGAAATTAATATGGAATTTCCAAGATTTTTTGTGCTCACATCCCTCCGCTGGCAAATCTTTCTGCTTTCTTCACTGAAAAGGTACTATCCAGTAGGATTAATCATAAAAGATATATTCCTGTCCCCCTAAGATGCTTCAGGTGCCAAATATTTGGACATCATATGGATAGCCTCAGGAATCGCCCAACATGTGGAATATGTGGCCAAAGGGGTTCAGATCATTTTGAAGAAGAATACCACGATGAAATAAGACGTGCTAACTGCCAAGAAATCTATCTAGCATACTCAAAAATAGGCGACTTCTGGAAAAAGGAAAGAGAAATTATCGAAGTAAAATATAAAAGAAAAATCTTATTTTTAAAATCAAGGCAAAAAGTAGAAGATTACATAAAAGGCCCTTTCTACGTAAAAATAATGGAAAATAAGATTACAAATAATGACGGTCAGACTGACAAATACAGAGCCCTCATTGAGAAGCTCGTACACTTGGGACCAAATGATTGGCCCAAATTTCAAAGTTACCTAAAAATTCTATAATCAAAGGAAAAAGCGTAAGCTGAACCGCAAAAGAAAGACAATGAAAACTGAAATAATAAATAAATAAATAACAAATAGCAGAACGACAGCTCAAACACAAATCACTCCTACGAAAAGTACCAAATCTCATACTAAACAATGGTCAAAGTGATCTCCTATCCGTCCACCAAACCCCAGGAAAGACAGACTGAAAAACTTATCAACTAAAAGAATAGAATCAGCCAAACAAAAGCCGGAAATCCACAAATTCCTACGCAAAACCGATGTGACGAACTAAAAAAGATAGCAGTGGAAAGTCAGAACCTTTGAACGATTAGCACATCGAAAATAAAAACCTAGGAAAAAAAGAAATCAAAACAAGATAAAGTCTGAACACATTTAAACAGCCATGCATAAGATAATTCAATGGAACTGTCCTGGAATAAAGGCAAATATAAATGAACTGCTTCTGTTTAAAGCAGACCTGTCACCGGCATTTGTTTACCTTCAGGAAATATCCCTTAAGCAAGGTGATAAAATGAATATAAAAGAATACCAGCAATGCAACCATACACATGACATTGGGCTTCTTGAATCTGACATCTATTCTAGTTAGGAATGATGTACCCCAATGTAAAATAAATTTGTCAACTACCTTACAGGCGACTGCTATTAAAGTAACCCTACACCGACCAATAAGCATTTTCTCGTTATATGAACAAGTAAATGAAGTTGAAATTAATTAAATTATAAGGCAACTCCTTGCATCCTTTATGATACTAAGGGACTTACTGTCACAACACCCAAATGGGCTGTAAAGACACAATCCAAAAGGGAAGGACTTTAGAAACAATTATAAGCAACAATGATTTATGTTTTTATAACGATAAAACTCTGACTTAAATAAATCCATTTACTGACAGTTAATCTGCAATAGATTTATTTATATGTAATCCATTAATCTGTATAAATTTCTCTTGAAAGATTCTGGTGGACACATACTGTAGTGATCACTTGCCAAATGTTTTGCAAAATTCAGAACATAATAATAAAAATCCTCTTTGTTGAAAATTAGGCAGAGAGAACTTGGACGAATTTAAAAACCAATGTTCGGAAGTTAAATGCATCAAGGACTTTACGGAAATCCTTATATCTATTGCAAAGAAATGCATTCCAAAAAGTTCACTACAAAAACCAAAAAAAACAAAACAAAAAGAAAAAAAGAATAAAAAAAACGTAACAGACTTTGGTTCAATGATGAATGTAAGGAAGCTATCAGGCTCAGAAGAAGAAATTTGAGAGATTTCAACAAACAGACTTCAACCTCTAATTTGTTACAATTTAAGCAACTTCGAGCAAAAACACGGAAAATAATTAAAAAAAGCGAAAATGAATGTTGGAAAAACAATGTCAATAGACGTAATTCTACCATAAAAATATCTGTATGGGATATGAAAAAGAAAATAGCTGGTAAACATCATTCTCACGCTATAAAACATCTCTTGATAAATAACTGTAAAAGATAGCTCTGATAAATTAGCCAAAATAATCTCCCAGACTCATCTGCCAAGAATGGCAGCGAACAATTTCTAAGCTCAAACAAAAACCAGGAAAACAAAAATTAATCATTAAATCAATAACCTAATAATAACCTACCATTCACTATAAAGGAACTAAATGAATCTTTAAAGAAAGCCCACAATACAACTGTGGGACCAGATGATACCCGCTATCAATTCATAAAACCGTTGCCCAACAAATCATTACAAATGTTAGTAAAATTGTATAATGACATGTAGACAAGTGGCAACTTCCCAGATATGTGGAGACTATCATTCATAATCCCTATTCCAAAACCTGGAAAGGATGACCCTGATTCTGAAAGCCAATAGTACGAACGAGTTGCCGATGTAAACCTATAGAGAGAATGGTCAACAACAGTTTGATGTGGTACAGGGAACCTAACGGCCTAATCAGTGACTACCAATGTGTTTTTAGGGAAAAAAAAGAAGAAGAAAAAGATATACCACAGAGCCCTTAGTACGCCTCGAAACTTTTGTAAGGGAAGCCTTTATTAAGAAAGAAAATCTCACGGACGTTTTTTTGACTTAGAAAAAATGGAAATTTGGCATCTTGAAAGACCCGCATGAAATGGGCCTAAAAGGAAGGCTGATTTAATTCATTGGGAATTTCCTGAAAGACCGGAGGTTTCAAGTCCGTATCGGAATTGTAAGATCATGAAAAGAGGTTCCACAAAAAGCATTCTTTCGGTGACGTTTTATTTTTTGCGTAAAAATTAAATCCATAGTTTTAAAACCCTAACCCCAGAAGTGAGATGTTCTCTATATGTTGATAATTTTTTTAATTATGTACAGATTTCAACATACGAATAATACTGAAAGACAATTCCAACAATGTCTCAATAAAATACACAAATGGGCCACTGAAAATGAGTTTACGTTTTACAATTATATAATGATCCATGTTTAAAATTAGACGGAGCAGAGATCCCAGTAGTGGAACAACACAAGTTTCTCTGCATTATCTTTGCTAAAAAAAATAATTAATTAAAATTATTAAAATTAAAATTAAATTTTAATTAAATTAAAAATTAATTAATATTAAAAAAATATGTAACATATTTGAAAACAAAATGTAGCAAAGCCATACAACTCCTGTGTGTAGTAGCCCATACTGAATGGGAAGCAGATCGACTAACATTAATCAAATTATACAGATCACTACTTCGCTCAAAACTTGATTACGCTAGTTTCATATGTAAAGCGACTAGAAAATCGTACCAAAACATTCTCAATGCAAGTATTCGGGGATTTTAGATCATCCCCAGTAGAGAGATTATACACAGAAGCTAATGAAACACCTTCACATTTACGTCGTACTAAGCTGGCTCAACAATACTATGTTAAATAAAATCATGCCTTACTAACCCAGCAGCTTACAGCCTTACCTTTGAACCGAATTACTGCGATCTATTCCGACAAAAAATAATGCTGTACAAACCTACAGACTTAGGATGAAATCCATTGCTGAAGATTTAAGCCCTCCACTCTCAAATATGCAAGAAATGACTGCAGCCAGTATTACACCATGGGCTATAAAGCAACCCGAAGTTCTGATAGAATTACATAATCTTCCCAAACAAAAAACGCACACACTCAAATTCTAAGATAAGTTTCAGGACATATTGGCAAACTTCCCTAACCTTGTCCCTATATAGTTCCCTGTATAGATGGGTATATACCTATCTATACAGACGGGTCAAAAGATAAGTACAAGATATGGTGTGTAACACTGAGCTAAAATATTACCAAAAAAAAAAAAAGAAGAAAAAAAAAGCCGCTTCCCAAAGGGAAGCTCTACTTTCACTACAGAGCCTCATGTAATTCGAGGTAGCTCCCAACATTTTCTCAGAGAGCAAAAAAAAAAAAAATCTATTTTTTTCGGGTCTACTATCCTTCCTATTATCTTTGAAGGAAAAAATCCAACAACCCACTTATTATGAAAATATTATGCAAAATGAGAATTATTATTATTAAGCATAAAGACATCAAACTATGTTGGATCCCTAACCAGTTCAGAGTTAAAGGTAATAATGAAAAATACCTAGCAGTCAAGTCGACTTTAGATGTGAATGTGGATACAAGAACTAAAATTCCATCCACAGACTTTAAGGAGGTTATTAAGAAATATATTCAAAAGGAATGGCAACGGTAGTGGGATGATAACCCACAATAAACTCTTCGCAATTGAGTTCCAAATAGAAGAATGGAAAGAAAGAAGTGGGACTGGCCTGCGTACGCATTGGCCATACGAGAATAATCCACAAGATCAACCAGTATATGCCAAGCATGTAAAATGGCATCTACTATTAAACATATATTAACCGAGTGCTCAGATCTTGCTCTCTCAAGGCAAAAAATATTATAATATAAATAATATACATGAGATGTTCGAGAAAGTAAAAATGGATGATATAATATCATTTCTCAAAACATTAGGACTCTACCTAATATTATAAACCAAATGTGAATGTCAAACTCAATTTCTCTACAAACCGTGTATCTGAAAAGAATATATTAATGAAAGTAAACTCTTGACAACAACCCTCTTTATAAAAGTATATCAATGAAATCGGATCTACAGACTGTTTCTTTACAAATAATATAGATTCTATTCATGAAAATCTATTGTAAACATCTTGTCGGCATTGAATTACCCATTGAGGGTGATATGCCGTAAAACAAAAGAAACCAAATCTTATAGGCAGGATGTTAGGGAGAGTGAAAGTGAAGATTGATTATAGAGAGTATTGAGAAAAAGGACAAAAGATGAATGAGATTCAAGAAGACAGAAGATGGCGAATGACGTTTCATTTACATTTTTGAAGATTGTAGTTATCAGGGAAGCAAGTAAGAGGAAGGGAGTTCTGCTGTCGGGAAGCACGAGAAAAGAAACTTTTGGATTAGAAGTGGCGGTTGTGTTTAGATATTTCAACAGTAAAAGGGTGGGATTTAGAAACCAATCTAGTAGCAAGCTTACATTCATGCAATCGGGGCACTAGGAGAAAAAGCGTGTCAGAGCACTTGCCGTGAAAATATTTGTAGAAAAGACAGAGGGAGACCACGTCACGTCGGTGAGAAAGTGACTGAAGTCGAGATGCCAGGTCAGGATCGACTACATTACAGATCCTTCTTTGGATTTTGCCAGGAGTCTAGTTTCACTTTTGTGGCGATGATTTTCCTTTTCTTTGAAACATCTTCATCAGAAGAGTTTCGACTACGCTTGGGAGCCATTAAGATTAATGGAGATTGTGTCGTAACCAGGAATCATTTTATGCCGGGACTCCGTAACCCAGGGACCTACTGTATTTGAAAAAAAAAAAAAAAAGGCCGAGAATAATTTGCGATGAAAGACAATTCGAAGATTTGCGTTAGAATAATTTTTAGAATAAAGAGCTAAATAAATCCGATGTATTGACATGGAGATACAGCATAATGGTGGATGGCATTTTTGTAGTCGTCTAAAAATATTTACTGAAATTCGTAGTTCAATATGAAGAGACGTAAAAAAAAATACAAAAAGAAAACTACTAACGCGTCATTGTTAGTTCAGATTTAGAAAAATATTGGCATTCAGTGTCGAAGCAGATTAACGTATTATCAAATCGTAAAGAACGTCATTTGTTGTCATTCCTAAACTGATTTATTTGCAGTCAGAGAAAAAAAAATTGGAGTCACTTCGTTTAAATTCTGTTAGCAGTAATTACTTGAAATATTTCCAAGGTAAAAAAATAAGGAAATCGCAAAAGACGGGAAAGTTTGGTTTGCTTGATAGAATACAGGACGAATGTATTTTTTTAAAGATCTTTTTTTCTCTCATGATAAAACGCCGCCATTTTGGATTACGTTCTTTTTCGTTCCTGCTGATTGCGTCTTCAACAGCCTAATACGTTTTTCTTCCTCAACACTTGACCTTTCTAATTTATGACGTGTAAGATTCTATTTCTCTCAGGTATTGTAATTGTAGTTTGAAAAACGTTAAAAAAGCCATTACGACTGATTATTTTTCGTTCAATAATTTCGCTGTCAAAAACATCGCATGTCAAAATGATTTGAGTATTCATATGCAACTACTAACATCGTCTTTGGTTTAAAGGATAGGATTTGTTAATATTTATGTATGTGACTCACATGTCAGATTATGCCAAAAAAGATTTTGCGCTCAGAGACTGGAGGATGTCAGGTGTATGAATGGGTTCGTCTGAAAGATAACCACCTGGCCACCAGCTGCAGATTTGAGCCTTCAGTAGATGTCAGAGGCTACCCACGAAGTGTGAACAAGTGGTCAATCCAGTTGCGCCTAAGATGTGCACACGTAAGACAAATCGGGTGACTGGTAGATATATAAACACCCACCTGAGAAGGAAGAAGAATATTTCATATCTTCCCGAGAATGTGGAATCTACATTTGGAGCAAACCCCAAAGCCAGACACCTAAGCACCGATAGTAATTTGGAGTTGAATAAGCAATGCTGTTGTGTATGAAAGATTTAGTCTTGTGTTTTTGCTAGTCCGTATGATTATTAAATTTGTGTTAGAAGTAAAATTACGGATTACAGATAACGTTTTGCGTACTATTTTATTTTTTTTACTTAAAATTTATTACGTTTCAACACTCAATCTGTTTGTTGTGCCTTG
Organism: Acanthosepion pharaonis; assembly: GCA_903632075.3. NCBI lineage: Eukaryota > Metazoa > Mollusca > Cephalopoda > Sepiida > Sepiidae > Acanthosepion > Acanthosepion pharaonis. The sequence continues at coordinate 596,437 of CAHIKZ030005626.1, forward strand.
GAAGAAAGGCCAGGAATTAAGACAACCGTTGTTTGGTTTGGTGCGTAGTTTTAATTTAGTGGTATATCAACACCTCTATGGGTTATTTAATACGGAAATCCAATTCTTTCTTATGCAATTTTATTTTATTTGGTTTTTGGAGATAATAATGGTTTTAGTTCTATTAATTAACCCATAGTTCGGGGGAGAAGATGTAAATGTATACCTTTCATTAGGGTATTTGCGTGTAAGTGAATATAACGAACCCAATGGGAATTGGAACTCGGCTCTCCGATTAACAATTCCGACTCATTATTCATTACACCGTCTACACTTCCAAGCTTAGAGCATCTGGCATTCCCAAGAAGTCACCCATCTAGGTACTGACCCGGTTCGATGTTGCTTAACTTCGGTGATCGTATGGGGACCGCCGTTTTAACTTGATGAAGTTTTAAACCTGTTATTTGATGTAAAGCGTTATATATATTTTTTAATAAAACATAAAAGCAAACAATATTCTAGAAGTGGGTAAAATCTTGCAGAATTTTTTTTATTAAAAAGAAAACAAGAATGCTTTGTTTTATTGTCTTTTCAATCTCAAATTGTTCAATTTACAAATTTCTGTTTAAGGAATAAAACAAAATAAATCCCATAATTTGAAATTTAATCCTCTTTATATCTATATCGCAAGAAATATTAACATTATTTACATTGTTGTCCTCATCTTTATTGCCATATTCACGACGTTTCGGCTATTATACGCTCCGACCTTCTTTAGGTGAGATTTGTTTGAATTTAGAACCGAACCCAGAATATTCAATCTGTACGTTGGCGTTTCTTACACCAGCGTCATCTGACCACTTTTGGATTTGGTTCGAAATCAAAACAAATATCACCTGAAGACGAACAGCGTACAGCAGCCGAAACGTTGCGAATGTACCAATAAAGATGAGAACAACAGCCCGAACAACGTAAATAGTGTAAATTATTTGGTTTTGTCATAACTCGCCTCTTAGGTCATTTCTCTTGTTAACAGCCATACATTTGTTTTCGTCCTCTAGTTTCTTTCTTATGTCTGGCACCAACTCGATGTCATCTGCATATCTCATATTAAAATTGTGCTCACCGATAATAAGTCCTTGTAGTCGTCGACTGAATGGAAAAGCATAAAATAATAATAATAATAATTCCTAATTTCTGAAATTACTTTAATTCATGTCAATATTGTAGGTCAGCAGCTATAAACTAATGCCTATTCCAATTTTCCGAGCAACAGTGCCTCCAATTTCCATTTCAATTCAATGTCCATATCAAGATCATTAGATGAGCAAGGTTATTTAAGGTCGCCAATCATCTATGGAATTGCGTTCGTATGAACGACCGAAAAGACATAACAGTTTAGCAATAGGTCATTCCCAGAGCAAGGCTACACGATGTTCTTAGTAGCTTCCCATTGCAAGCAAACGAAATCAGTTATTAAAGCTGATAAGAGAGATGAGAGCGTATTTTAAAGTCCGTTTAGTCAATTGAGATTTTGGTTGGCAGTTTAGAACAATTTAAAGTGTTAGGAATATAACTTCTGCTAATCTCTAATTTCTTTTTCCCCAGCTAAAGAGTTTTGAAATGTGTCTGGCCAAACGCCAAATAATACTGACGGCGTTAAGTTTTATTCCCGTTGAGCTGAAGATATTTCAGATTCTGATAGAGAAAACTTTTATCCCTTTATTGTATTCCTTTGGTAATTCAATGTCCATATTTAAAAGATGGAATAATGGACGTAAGGTTTTCTTGAGTTGAGTTGCTATCCAGTGTGTATTTTACAATCTGAGTAGATCACTATTCTCATGGAAAAAGGTTCAGACGAGCTACATTCTTTAGTTCAACCAGCTAAGACCCGCATGCCACGCACAAAGAGCGGAGTCATCCTCATTTATTTCGTATTCCATTAGTAAGGAAGAAGTTTTATTCGTCTAGCTGCTTTGTGGAACAAACATCTGAGACATCTGCTTTCCCACTACAATCTTAACCTCTTACCCGTTATCGATACTACATATAACAACCTCATTCAGTAATCCTCTATCTTGTGTAGCTCTTGGGCCTTATATTGGGTGAATAACAGTGTAAAATATAAAAGAAACGGTCTTTATCTCACGAATTTGTTTTTGGCCGCAACTCTGAACGCTGGTGATTCTTAAAGCTGATATAGAATTTCCGTGTTTTTTCTTAAAATTAGTTTTATTAAATAAATTTTACTTTAAGAATTAATAAATATCTCATTCTTCTGCTGATGAAAGAAAAATAAAAGGCCTAACATTATGTAAAAGCATCACGTGAGTCTGACATCTTATTATAATAAGATGTCAGTCATGCAAACGAGTAACGCCAGGAGTGAGTAAGGAACGATACTGCGATTGTACCAGGCTCCAGCTGTCTCAACGTACAAATTAAGAAAAAAACTAGAATTGACTAATTTTGCTATATTTATTGAGGCTTTATGATTTACAATTTTTCTGTATCAGAGTTTCAATGCTGATTCATATTCCAAAATTGCACTAGTTTGAATTTTTATCACTTTAAAATTTTCTTTTATAATTATTTTCTCTAAACCTACCCCATAACCCCAGAAGCATCTTTGCGATTCTGAGATGAGACGCGACCGTCCATTGGCATGGGAACCAATGGTTTAGATTTTAATCAAAGGAAAGAACATTAGAAGATTCAAGGTTGAATAAAGTTTCGACTTCTAGCCAAGGTCACCCGCGTTCACATCGCAAAGATGCTATTAGAAAAAAAAACATGAATGAACGCTGCAAGCTATTCAATTTCAAGATGTCTTAAAGGCCGACTTACTGTTACGTCAGTATTTGACAAAATATTCTTTGATTATAGTGCCTTCTAACCCAGTATTGTTTTATGTTGTTTGGAGAAGAGGCGATGATCGTAAAATAAACCCTTCTTAATTAGGCTTACGGCCGCATCATGTTGAAACACCGGTTCCCGTATGATCACCGAAGTTAAACAACGTCGAATCTGGCCAATACCTAGATGGGTAAACGCTTGAGAATATCAGGTGCTGTAAGTTTGGATGTGAGGGTGATGTAATAGATAATGGCTCGGAATTGTTAACCGGAGAGCCGAGTTCCAATTACTGTTGGGTTCGTTATATTCTTTCCCCCAGCTATGGGTTAATTAATAGGAATTGTATCACTAGAACTATTATCCCCAAAAACCAAATAAAATAAAATTGCATATGCAATATTCAGATTATGGCATTAATTAACCCATAGAAGTTGATATGAAACAGCCAACCAATCCACATTCTTTGGAAAAGGTATGAATCCACATTTTCTCCTCCTGCTATGGGTTATTTAGCAAGGCTTTTATCACCAAAATCATTATTATCTCCAAAATAAAAAAATGTGTACATGTGTAGATTTCGGCATTGAATAACCCATAGAGGTGTTGATATGCCGCTAAACAGAAACCACCCACCCGACCTCCTGAGAGATAACATGAAAATCCCAGCAATTAATGCTGACAATCTCTTCTTCATAAGAACCAACTTTTATGCAATGGTAATGGGAATATTAACCATTTCCTTATAAAGAAACATTCACCATTCATTGACCGAGCACCTACTGCAACTGTACACTGAAATTTTTTAAATCTTTCTCTTAAAATATTTTTCCGAAGAATAGGTTTCTCATGTCCGGTAGCTGTAATCGCTTTTTTCCAGTATTGACGGTGATTTCTTTCATAGACTTCTGCAGCACGTTGCCATTTCTTTCTGCGGTAGACCAGTTGCCATCCAAGGCTATAGAACCCGGTCTGTCCTGCTATTTATCCATAGCTGGAGGGAGAAGAAGAGGATTCACACCTTTCCCAAGGGTATTAGCACTTGAGTGAATGTAATGGATTCGACTGGTATTCGAACTCGGCTCTCCGATTCCTCAATCAGAACCGCTACCCATGACTCCATATTCCATATACAGATGTGAAATCAACAATCAATAAATATATTACGAATGAGTAGCAGAATCTATGGTACTCCTGCCAAAACAATAAACTGTACAAAATTAAACCAACTACAGGAGTATGGCATCAGTAACCCGAAACTAGAAGAGAAGTAATTATGTCCAGGCTCTATATTGGAAATTCTACCGTAAACATTTCGTATATCCTAAAAAAGAAAGATCCTCCGTTATGTGTGGCATGCCAAGAACAATTCGTCATAAAACACATACTGACAATCTGCAACAGCTTTAAAAGAAATTTTTCAAAATACTCATTCACTTTACATATTCCAGTTTCTGAAAGAAATTAAACGGATTAAAAAAAATATAATTGTATATAACACCGCTTTAACAAAACTCTGACTATTGAAAATAAATTATTTTGGCTGTTTAAATACAAGGACATTTCGGTATTAAATGACCCAAAGGGTTGATATACCGTAAAAGAAACTAAACCAAACCAAACTGATAAGGAAACATTCGGAATTCATTGACCAGGAAGCCAGTACTACTGTCGGCTGAAATTTCAAAAATCTTTTTCTTCAAAAAATTTTTCAGGAAAATAGGTTTCTCAAGTCCAGTAGCTGTTATCACTCTTTCTCAGTATTGATAGGAGTTTCCTTCCTAACCTTTTTTTGAAGTAGTGTGGAATGTCAACATCTTGATTATGTCATTATTTTCTCTTCGAATTACATTATATTCTTCCAATCTAAAAATATTTTCTGGCTTTAAAAACCTGAAAAGTATTGATAAACCATATAATTTGGTTGTTTCTACTGTTGAAAGTCATCAAGTAATTTCGTTTTTGTTATTTGTCACAGTTCTTTGTTGATGATCTTGTTGCACCAGTCCACAAGGTTCAAAGAATTGTGGTCTTCATCAAATCCCATAGGTTTTATTCGCTCAATTTTTAACCATTGATCTTAGAAGGCGGTTGTATATAGCTAACAAATTAGATATTTCTGAACGCATATGAAAGTCTCGATCTAACGAGCTTAAAGCCACATCAAGTTGAAACACCGGTTCCTGTACAATCACCAAAGTTAAGCAACGTCGAGCCTGGTCAGTACCTAGATGGGTGACCGCTTGAGAATACCATGTGCTGTAAGCTTGGATGTGCAGGTGGTGTAACGTATAATGGGTCGGGATTGTTAATCGGAGGACTGAGTTTTCAATTCCAGTTGTCTTCGTTATATTCACTTACGTGGAAGTAACCTTGGGAAAATCATGAATCCCCCTCTTCTCCCCCCCAGCTATGGGTTAATTAGTAAGACTTGTATCACTAAATCATTATTATCTAAAAAAATTCTTCCATTCTAAAAATTGTTTCTGGCTTTAAATAAACTGAAAAGGTTTGATAAACCGTAGAAAACAAATCGGTCAATCTCTCGATTTGACGAGGCTTTTTAAAAACATGACTCAAGTTTGAAGGTTAATGTGTTGGTTTTGTAGCAATTGGCGGTATTGGGCGAAAATACCTCTAGAGTAGCTTATTCTATGTTCAAGTTCCTTATCCTTATACTAAACTTGTTATAACTAATCCATACACCAGAGGTATTCCATAAAAGAGTCAATGAATAAGAAGTAATTTTATTTGTTTATCGGATGATTGAAACATAAATTTACAGGACAAAATGTTCTTCAAACAATAATTGCAGGAAAACCTTGCAGGTTAATGAAGAAATATCATTTTCCCTAATCGACGAGAAAGTAAAAACATCTTTGAAAAATCAAACGTTATTGATTTCATTCGAGGGAAACAGGAAACTAAGGGTTATAAAGAAATATGAAAAACGAAAAACTATATTTTCTCATCTTTTGTGGACATGTCACAATTAGGTAACGAGAGGTTGAGCATTTTTTCTAGGAAGGAAGCCAGAATTTGATAGTGAAGAATCTTCTATAGCTTCGTCCACCGCAAGGAAATTTGGCTCCCTGTGTCGCGCCAAGGAAATTTTTCTCGCCGGAGTCGATCTTTCAAACTTACAAATCAACCATTCGCCTTTGCATGGAGTATTGCTGCCATATATGGTCTGGAGCCTCTTCTGTTGGTCTCAAGGTTCTTGATAAAATCCAGAGATGGATATGCAATGTAACTGGCCCTGATCTGGCATCTCGCCTGCAGTCGCCCTCTCACAGACGTTCCGTCGCCTCACTCTGTTTTTTTTACAAATATTTTCATGGTAACTGCTCCGATGAGCTGCTTTCGCTGGTTCCCAGACTTCATGAATTTAAGCGTTCTACTAGGCTGGCATCTCGCTCACAACCTTTCACTGTCGAAACTGTTAAATGTAGCCGTCTCTTCTACTCCAATAGCTTCATGTCTTGGACCTCTCGCCTGTGGAACTCCCTCCACTTTTCCTGTTTCCCTGATAGCAATAATCTCCAATTATTCAAATGTAATGTCAATCGACGTCTCCAGATGATCTGATCTATCCCCTATCCTTCTCTTCATCCTTTCTTCTATCACTCCTCTTTGCTCTCGCCCCAACTCTGTAACCACTTGCGTGCTAGTGGCTTCCCGCCTTGCTTGGGGTGAAACGCTAAAAAAAAAAAAAAAAGAAAAAAAAAAAGAAAAGAAAAGAAGTTCCGTGGCCACTTCAGAACTTGGCGATCATGTTCTCTACACCCTTCCGTGCTTTGTCGCTCCCAGTAAAGTTCATTTTTTGTTATCTCTCCTAATCCCTGTTCTGCCAACCATTTATACAAACTCATTCGGTATGCGTTATGTGCTGCTCTCTTCTGTCTCTCTTGCATTCAATATGTCCTGTGAGCGTCAAATTTTCCAAGCCCTCTTTCCTCGTTATGTGCTCTAGAAATTTCAACTGTCTTTTTTCTGATTTTATGTGTACGAGGTGTGATCAAAAAGTATCGGGGCTGTTGCTATGGTAACGAAGCTAAAGTTCGCAGAGAGAAGCGGCTTGGTATAGATTGACCTTGAAATTTGTCGCGCATGCACATTAAGTTATAACATTCTCGCCCACTTCCGTTATTTATAGCAGTGTTTTGAATGAAAGTGTGCAGAGTGTGGCCGTCTTAGCGCACCACTCGTGCAGCTGTTTTTGGCCGATTACAACGTTCTTCAGGTCCGTCAACCACCATATCCCTAAGATATCAACCCTTTTTCTTCTTCAAAAATCAAATTCCACTTGAAATGAACAGGATTTCAAGACATCCAGGAAATCCAAGAGAATGTGTCGAGGCAGCTGGTCGCTATCCTCAAAAAAGAGTTCCAAGATTGATTCCGATAATGAAAACGATGTCGGATAGAGTTAAATTGTTTTTTTTTTTTTAAATAAATACTTTGATTTTTGGAATTTGATTATTCACGGGGGTCGATGTTTTCAACCTCGACTTCGTAAACATGTCCGAACAGTTCGTCACTGTCATAACAAAGATTGTACCAACTGGTTTACCAGTACAAGGAAGATAACTCTATTACAGTAAACAGTTAATGATAAAAATACAATTACAAATGGTGTATTATATCTTTCTCTCTCACACCCCCACACATTTACTTTAGTAAATAAATGAATAAAAATTAACTAACTCAATACTTCATGGGCAAGATGAAATTATTAACAGATATCATATCTATTTTAAAACACGTTACATAAAAGAAATGCTTATGTGTATTAAATAATTTTATTGTTATAGAAAACGACTTGTATAAAAACTTTAGTAAATAACTGTTTCTGATTATTTATAGTTTACTGAATTCTTATATATATATATATATATATATATATATATCAAAACATCAAAACTACTACCGCTACCTAGGTTTCGACTATTAGGCTTCCTCAGGAAGGAGACCTAACGATCTGGTGTTTTGATTACATTTTGCTCTACAAATCAAATTTTTGGGAAATTTGTACTGAGTGCTTTTTTTGATTGCACGTTTTAAGAGCGGTTGCTTACAGCCTCCTTTTACAATATATTATCTTATATATCATATTGTGTGTGTGTGTGTGTGTATAATAAGATTAAATGCTCACTTGTCTTTAATATTAATTTCAAGGAATTACATCCACTCATCACGACACTTTTAAAATTGGATTTATTTTCGGAAGTCATATTCTTCTTAAAAATCGTTATTCACTTCAAAAGTTACATTTATGTTCCGATTATGTGAAAAATTATATATATATATATATATATATCAAAGAAATTCAAATAAGTTTGCATAATAAAAAGATGTCTTTATAGAAAAATATGATTTCTTAAAATAAATCGAATTTTACAACGAAAAGGGGATGTAATTCTGTTAAAGATAAGTGGACATTTTTATAGTTATTGTTATACATCTTGCTACCGCACATGATAATAAGAAAGAAAGCTTGCCTTAGTAACGATAGTTTCCAAAAATACATGGCCAAACTGATTAAATCTAGTCTTTGTTGTGTATCTGTGTGTGTGTTAGTGAGAGAGAGGGAGGGAGGGAGGTTGTGGAAATAAAGTAACTACCATATTTAAAAATCAAAACTGGAAGAAAATCAAAATAAGATAAAGATTTTTTTAAATTAACAAATTAACCGTTTAGGGAAAATCATTTTTGGGGATGGATGGGGAAGTGTATCACTCCTAAAATAATTAGTAAATGTCCCTCAGGACTAGTTGGATTAACAGATCATTATTCCTTGATGGAAACATTAGATGTGAAAATAAATTGAATATTTTGTACCATTCTTTTTTTTTTCTTTTAGAACTTTGCAAAGTAAATTATATACCAGAAGAAGAATTATATATTTATCCCTCAACTCTTGTTGCTACTTAAAGTTCCATGCACATAGCAATCGTTACAAATCTCTTTTTTGCCTGACAATTGCCATGTACATTAAAATTTAAGTAGCATTGAGTGGTGAGGAACAGATATATATAATTATTCTTAAATAAAATTTTTATCTCTGTATTTTTATATCGAAAACTGTTTTATTATTGCTACCAGCGCTCACTGTGTATATGTTGTAGAGTAGTTTCACAGTGGAGGCTCGTATTTCATTAAGTCGGTCCTAAAAAGGTTCGACGTACAAAACGTTAGGGACTTAATATAATTAGTAATGACGCAGAGAAATCTAGTGGTGGTCGCTGATACTCTTAGTGTCCGACATCGACTAACTGAGCGACTCACTGACCTACTGACTTGGCGACAACTACTACTACTACTACTACTTATAGGTGGGAGAGTCTATTAACTATAGAATAGGTGTGTTCCAGTATAACATCCCCATCTAAAACTTTACTCCGTAGGAGTAAAAAGTGTTCTTTATTTTTTTTTTTTTTTATTACAGAAAATATGAAGAAAAAAAACAACAAAAATTTTTTTTTTTTAGCAACATCGTAGCGTATATCCTACGTTTTTTTTTTTTATCCACTTTTAAATGATCAGTTGCCTTTCTTTTTTTCCTCTGGATCGGCGTACCTAAGGTAAAAATTGTTGCAGGCGTTGTTAGATCAAACGTATTGAAAATCACCTCCATCGGCGTTTTTTTTTTGCACGGGACCGCTGTCAACCACGTCTGAAAAACGTCATCTGATCTGTTACAGCACGTGAATTCTTTCCCTTTCACCAAGTACATCATATAGCCAATCCGCTTTTCTATTTTTTTTAATACCTCCATAGTGTTACCAGAAACAACCTTCCGCTTTGAGCTCCTTAAGGATGGAGTCACAGTTTCTGTAGCTTCTTCTTGTGGTTCTATTTGTTTAGCCTCTAGCTTTACTTCTGTTGATCTTGTGCGTCTTAACGTTTTCTGTGGTGACTTCAGTTGACTTAAATCATTTAATAATACTGCATGTCCTTGGCTGCGGGTAACTCGCTCCCCAGTTTTTCTCGGTGTCGGCTTCATCTTTCCTTTCTGGAGCTTGTTTTTCACATATATCGTCGGTGTTAGCCATTCAACTTTTTTAAATACACCGGTTTTCTCTAATCTGTCCAATTCTTTATCTGTCTGTTCAATTGAAGCAAACAGCACATTCCTTTTCTTTTTGAATACCGCCTGAGCGTTTTGTTTTGGCTGTAATTTTGCCTCCATCTTGGTACACGTTTCCAAACCCGGAGAAAACACAGTAGGAAAAGTTCCCTTAAGTTTCCTTACTAATTTTTGAGCTTCTGAGTTTAAACTTTCAACATTGTAACAGAAAGAATTTATCGGTAGATCCCATAATTGGAATTCTGTTATCCAATTCGTACCAAGTAAGTTCGTGGTATTTTCTATGACAAATAGTTTAGCTTTTCGCTTTTTTTATTTATCGTGACGTTTGTAACAAATTCTCCAATAAATTGTATTTTTCTCCCGTCACTGACCTCGCAATATTCTTTGTCTTCCTTAAAGTTGGTTTCCCCAACTTCTTCCACGTATGCAAATTTATGATAGATAGGTCGGAACCAGTGTCGAGTTGCATTTTTATTTTCTTATTACTTATTTCGACGGTAACAAATTTTCTGGTTATTCCATCGTTCACCTCGTCGGACTTTAATTTTCTTATTTTATTGTCTTTATTTTTGACCTGCAGTGCGAGCTTTTATGACCCACTCTTTCACAGTTGAAACATTTTTTTATTCCTAAAATTGCCATATCTGTACCAGTGAAGTTAACCGCAAGCAAAACATGGCTTCGGGAGTTTTTGTTTATTTTTCTCTGGTATTTCACTTTTTGTTTGATAATCTGCAATTTTAGAATTCTTTTTGGTAGACTGACTTTCTTTTTTTGTAGCGTATTTTCCTTACATGCGAAACGCCAGACTGTTCTATCTTTTTCGAATCTTTCTTTATGCTAACATATCTTGTGCAGTCTTCTGCCAACTTCTGTATCGAAATTCTTGGTTTGTTTTCCAATTTTGACAGTACTAATTTCCTCAACTCTGCGTCTCTTTCCGATACCAGCCCTTGAACAATCACTAAGCACTTAAAGTTGTCAACGCTTAACTCTGCTAGCTTGAATTCTTCACAATGCTTATTCCCGTTGGCTGCGTAGGTTATATAGTCTTGTTCGTCATCTTTCATCAGATTCAAACATTTCCACCACTTGTGAAACAAAGATGTCTTCTTACTAAATAATTCAATTAATATATTTACTGCATCGGTAAATGTCAACTCGCTAGTTTTTTTCGGTAAAATATAGTTTATCAATTTGTTATTCTCAGCAGTTCCTAACTTGCTTAAAAGAATGCTAACCTTCTTTACTTCAGACCACGAATGGCAGTCCTCGTTATACACGTCCGTATATTTTTTATAATACTCTTTAAAAGTTATCTCTTCATCTGGACTGTACGTGAATATTTCAGTTGAATTCCATCTTTCACTCTGGGAAAGAATCATTTTGTAGATTTTTCTCTTTCCTCTTCTCAGTTATTTCCAGAATTTTGTTTTGAAACTCCTTATGCATCAGTTCCATTTTTCGTTGAAACTGCATCTCTCTATTAAAAGTTTCCTCCTGTAGTTGCATCTAGAATGTTTTCTGTTGTTCTAATATTGTCATCTGTTGTTCCGTCTGGAACTTAAAAAAATCCTGGAATATATTTTTGCATTCCTCCATCTTCGCAAAAAGTTTACACAATGCTTAAATATTGTAGAGGGGTGGGGTCCTAAACGAATTTGCAATTCGTGACCTATTTGAGCAAACTGTCTTATCGAGAAAAAAAAATTTTCTCAGTTGAGAATACGACTGATTTTTTTTTCGTCACTAAGTTGACGTTTTGTCTTTCCAAAAACTTTGCCAAGTTTTTTTTTTTACTCTTGTCTTTCCAAAAACTTTGCCAAGTTTTTTTTTTTTACTCTTGTCTTTTAAATGTGAATCCGAGATGTTGTCGCCAAAAATTTGTCGAGCAAGTTTTTTTTCTTTTTCCTCCGTATGAGTACAAATTTCATCACCAAATAATGTTACGAGCGAATTTTTTTTTCTTTCACCGTATGAATCCAAATCCCTCGTACGCCAAGTTTGTTATGGCGGGTGAATTTTTTTTTCCTTCCACCGTATGAGTACGAATCCTCGTGGTCAAGTGTTGTATGGTGAATGAAAATTTTTCTTCCTCGTATGAATCCGAATACGTTCGTCGCCAATTGTTGTATATGGCGAACGAATTTTTTTTTCCGTATGAGTTTCGAATCCTCGTCGCCAAGTGTTGTAGAGAGTAGTTTCACAGTGGAGACTTGTATTTCACTCAGTCGGTCTTAAAAAGGTTCGACGTACAAAACGTTAGGAACTTGATATAATAGTTAATGACGCAGAGAAATCTAGTGGTGGTCGCGGATACTCTTAGTGTCCGACATCGACTGACTGAGCGACTCACTCAGCTACTGGCGACTGCTACTACTCCTACTTGTTATAGGTGGGAGAGTCTATTAACAATAGAATAGGTGTGTTCTAGTATAACAGTATATATGCATATACATATACATGCATATATTAATAAAATTGGTATATTATATACGAGGAAGTGTTAAAACGTTCTCGGTCTAATACACTTCCAAAGATCTGAGCAAACGATACTTTTGTGTCTTCTTGGTCAGCAAAACTTTGTTTTCATTGTAATTTCAGTACGCGGCCCAGATCCAGTTTAATTGGTATTTCGTTAATATGATCTTAACTCTAATCGCATACGATGTTCAATTTGGCCTGAAATAAGATATATACAGTCATCTAAAAATGAATCACTTTTATAACTATGACTTGAGATTAATTATTTAGTTTTGATTTCAAATATATTATAACTTAGAACTGAAATACAAAATAAAATAAAAGAAAATACAATACATTAAAGTTTTCAAATAGAAACAAAGTGAAGACCAGTTTCTCGTGCAATAGCTCTTTATTCAGAGTGATGGGCGACAATAATTATCTCATGAAATATTTTGACAGAACCTGTAAAGAAAAGAATAATTCAAAACGAAAGAATGATAAACGACGTTTTGAACCAGAAGAGAAAGAGCAAGAGTTTCATTTTTTATGTTTCAAAATGAGAGTGTAAAAACAAAAGCAAGTAATTCTGGAGGGACATTCGATTCAAACTAAAAAAAAAACTAATAAAGATTAATGAAAGGCAAAAACAAACTAAAGCAAAAACCATAATGTTATTAACAAATAGAAATCGAACAGAAAATAAACAGAATGCTGAGAAAAAAAAGTTATGTTTAGAAAAAGAAGTAGAGAAAACAGGCGAACGTAAAAAGACGTGATTCTCGTGAAGAGAAACGCAGCTTGAGAAATGAATGTCTCGAATGTAAGAAAGATGATGTTCATTGGCTTACGTCTATGATGACGAACAATGGAGGCAATAGAAATACTGGTATTTTCTGTGGAAAATAACAAAACATGTAATAACCTTTAAGATTTTCTTGTCTAACACGGAACATGCCAATAACAAGAGCACTTTGAGATAACAGGCTATCGGACAGAAGAAAAGTAAATTTAGATTCATGCCTTTCTCGAAGGAATCAGCACGGAAGTAGAATCAATCGTCATGGCTAGAATTTGAATTTGCTTCGCTAATTCCATTTTCCAAGTGATTACACCATTTTGCGTTTTCGGATGAGAGAGAGAGAGAGAGAGAGAGAGAGAGAGAGAGAGAGGTGAAGAAAATGAAACAAAGAAATGGTTAGAAAGAGGGAGACAGACAGAAACAGGGAGAGAGTGAGAAAGATTGTGTGAGAGGCAAAAATAATGAGAGCGGGTGGGAGAGAGAGAAAGAGACAGAGAAACAGAAAAGGGTGATCGAAAATCAATATTATTAATATGCAGGTAGGTTGAGCATAAAATGTTGATTCTTAAAAGTATTCCTAGAATAATAAGTAGATTAAATTCAGAAATCCTCGGTTGTCAAACGGGATAAATTTTATAGACTTATCGTGTAATGAAATAATAGAAAAACAACTATTTGAATTGAAGGATTTATCTATAGAAGTATTCGACTTAAGCAAATTCTTGCTTATTACTCTATTAAACAGAAATTCACAGCGATGGTCAGAAGCACAATTGAAATTTTGGGACCCAACTCGGCAACTGCACTTTTCTAAGCTGACAACTCTGACAAGTAGGCGAATATATAAGAAAAAATTGGAAATTGAACCCCGAAATATTGCTCTGTGTCTTTTTAATGTGAACTTTCAATAAAAGGTTTCATTAGCCATGAAAGAAATTAATAACATTCTAAATTAATATATTTTTCTGAGCCAAATTTTAGCAGAGCATGTTATTTTGTATACGAGTTGCGTAAACGATGTATTAAAAATTGATGCTCAAAATTAATTTCATACAAATACTTATATTAATACTGTGATATTAAATTTAAATAAAATGAGAATATATATATATGTATATTTGTTAAAATTAGCTATATTTATTGGGGAAGAGTACTGAATATTAAAGACAAAATGTTTTTTTTGATACAAACAGAGTAGGCATTGGGATCAAACTTGGTTTGAAGATCGCTTTGAAGCGTAAAAATTGAGTAACCATGCAGTATTGACCCCTCTAATGATTATCACATTTTTCTCAGAAAAAGTCCATCTCTTCAATTTTGGGTTGAGCGCATAAATGGCTCAAAAGGTCCGCAGGACTTCATGCAAATATGGAGGGCGAAAGATTTATGGATGGTGTTAGAGTTTAACCCATTCTCATGTGACTCTTCAGACCTGCTGATGACCCACATACTTTGTCACAAAAACTGCAAGTCGTTGTAGATGACAGTCAACGTTGTCTGCTAGGGATTGCTTAGATGACTAGAAAATCCCGATACGGATAAAAAGACCCTAGCACAGATGTTTCATGTAAGCTCAGGCTGAAGATATTTAGGATTAAAGTCATGTCCTGTTTTCTGTGGTCATGTTTCAAAATTGCACGATCAACCCTCTTCTTGAAGGCTTTACAACCATAATTTACCATCTTCCTCTCTCTACACACACAAACACACACACATATATTTTATACAATAAAGTAAAACATAATAAAAATGTTAGCTATTGATACAAAGCTTGTCAAGAGTCTCGATGAAGGATTAAAAACTTTCGAAACACCGAGTTGACGTTGGATAAGTATTGAACGCTTTTACTTCTATCTTAATAATAATAACACCATGTACTCACGCTTGCTATCGCACAATGTTCTCGTATTGAGTAAAGTATACTTTGTGAATAACCAAACGACGCTTAGTTTAGTCGGGTAGAATTTACTCAGGTAGAAGTCAAAACAGGTAAATGTGAGATGGTGGTCAAGTTCTCACCAGAGTAACTAGCGCAACAAAGACTTGCTTATATATTTACGTCCACCCGTCATTCTCCGAGAGACCCGGACCCAGACTGAATTCATGTCCGTTAGCTTAGGGATTTGAACGAAAAATATATAATGAAATGGGATCTCAGTTACCAGCAAAATCGTGTTCGAAAGTAATAGCGAACAGCGATTTATAGGGAGCAAATTGAAGCTATCGTTTCTACTAAAGGCATTTTCACAGAGTATTAACATCGGTTTGATTCTGATTTTTCCTGTATATTGAATACATTATGCGACATGTTTTAAAAATGTATTTTTTATTTTAGATAAATGCATTTATAGAAAATTTGCTCCTATTTAATACTGTAAAAAAAGAAAAGAAAAAAAAAGCATACATATGTGGTGTAATTTTGAGGTAATATGTATAAATAAATAATATAATCAAATGAATTTTGTGATATTACTTTACTATTCATTGTCACCGCTATATATATGAATAGAGTTATATATCTATATCTGTATGTGTGTAAATTCATGTATAGGCCAAAACTTAAGCAGTATATGTATTAATTACAATTTTAGTCATATTCTTTTCGAAATAAACTAAGAATTTTTCGCGTTAATTTCACTAACTTGAACAAAATAAAAAAAATAAATAACATATTTTCAATAAAATGCTTTCTTTTGACCACGTGTTATATTAACTTGGTCACGTTCTCTTAAAACAACCAAGTCAATTTATTAACACATTGGCGTCATCGCTACACTTAATATGAAAGAAATGTAAACCAAACAGTTGTCGTGTTCTCCAAAAGCGACAAGTTTCATTGGTTTACAAATCTTTTCGTTTTTTTTGTTTTTTGTTTTTACTTATTTATTAACCAATGAGGATTCAATTAAGTGTCACATGACTGTCACGTAGCAGGAAATCTGTTGCGTTCTCCTAAAACAACTGATTATTTTCCTGCTACGGAAAAAATCATAATGACTCATAAAAATTAATGAAAAAAGTAACGTAATACGACTACTTACAAAATTAGAAAAAACGTTTTAAAGGAATTAAATAGTTATTTTCAATGTATAGTCTCTGCATTCACAAACGTTAATTTAATAAGCTATAAATTAGAATAATTGCCGCTTTTTAAAATAAAAAAATTCTTATAGATTTTGATTTATGTTGATTTAACGGTGTGGTGGTGCATATAAGAATTTAAATTATATTTAAATTATATTTAAATTATATAGCTGTATTGATGTAAATATGAGAAAATACAAAATGTCGATTTTCATTTAAGTTACATTTAAAATAACGCTTACATTTGATGGAGTTCTTTATAACTGTAGAAGTAAACATTTAAATCAAGTGAAACCGTAATGATTAAATCAACTGTTCATTTATTTTACTTACTACCAAAAACAAATACGGAAGACAAATGAAGAATAAAAAAGAAAACCAAGGTAACTGATGTTTCACCCTCATAAAGAATCGTCAGGTCAGGTTCGATCTTTAACTTTTGTTGCTCGTGGTTTATGCCTTAAATATGGACAACTCGTAGTTTTCTGGGGCGGGGTGGGGCGGATGTGAGTGACATCCTGGTTCCATATTAGCATAAAAAAAAAAAAAACAAAAGCCAAAATCTACGAGTTCCTCATATTTAAGGCGTAAATACGATACGTTAAAAATTGAGCTTGGCCTGATGATCCTTCATTTTTGAGGTTGAAACTTGATTTGCCTCGGTTTTATTTTTTATTCTTCATTTGTTTTAACTTTTGCAGGCTCTAGGTTATATTGAACACTGTCTATTGTATATGTGTATGTGTGTGTATGTGTGTTTTTTTTAAAAAGAAGAATGTACTTATTCATGACAACTGTGTTTATCAAAACATTCTTGCCTATAAAGGATGTAATGTATTTTACTCGGTCGTGGTTGTGACAAATTTTCTTTATGCATCGATAAAAATCAATTAAATTTGGTTTTGAATTAAGTTTGAACTCAGCATTCCATATCTCGATATAGTTGTCTTAAGATATCCGCTGATACAAATATACACACACACGCCCAAATAAGTGTGTGGGTGTATGTGCATTCTATATGTGAGATTACAAAGGTAATTACACAGGACCCGTTAGAAATCATGATGAATGATTTCCTGCAAAGATAATAGAAGAAAATACTTTGTTTTCATTAAGCATTGCCTATTAAAATGTACGAATCTGAAACATTCTTGTAGTTAAAGCGTCAAGAATTCTTCTTCATTCTCTCACTCTTTCTCTAGCATATGATTTCGAAATAATCATATATGTCATATATGACTCACACCAAGAAATATCAGAGACCAGGATCAAATTTAAAGATTTGATCTAAGAGGAAATAACTTGTGACCGACATCATTATTTACTGATCATAAGAGATGCTAAAGTAAGCTTTATACTAGGTGCCACATCATATCATCAAAAGAGCTAGGTGCTTCAAAGTGTTGATCTAGAATGCGTCCTCATAGCCACCAAATGCTGAAGCAGTGAGTTCACCGACGTAAGCAGGAAGTGAATCCAGTTGAATTTAGGATATGGGCACACAAGACAACCGGAAGTTATATAAACGCCTGACCCATGAGGGTGGGATTGAGAGTACCTCGCAATCTCGCGAGAAGAACCATTCGAAGAAAGTTCCAGAAAAAAAAAAAAACATATACCGTCTACGACCGACGTTCATTTGACGGAGTTCAGAAGTGAAGGAATAATTATTTTACACAAACAGAGAAATGCTCAGCTTATTCCTTGTAGTTATTTATCTCCGTTATGGAATAATCTCAACGTAATAATCTTCTGACACTTGAAGATAGTTTGGGCGCCAACAAAATTCCGTCAAAAATATTTCCTTTTTAGTATACCTTATTTTGAACTGAAGCTATCCAACTCCTAATTGCTGTCGATGTTACTGACCAAATACTGGAAAACCTTCTCAACTCTGACAGGATCTTAAGCGAACAGAGACAAATGATGTCCGACCTCTGCAACGGGAAAATAGGATTTAATATATTAAAGTCATTTAATGTCTACTATCTGCTGTCCACCTGATTACTCTATTATTTTTCCGCTTATCATTAATGTTTCTGTTCCTAATTCTTCTACACCCTGTAACCCCTTGTGTTTTAGTGGCATTATTTCCATGCTCGGAGTGATTCCGATTAAAAAAATAAGTTCTAGTCATTATCACATTATCATTTAGTGACGACTATTCTATAAATTATATCTAAAGTCAAAGACTTTAAATATAGTTTATGGGACTGTCGTTACTTGAATATTATATTGAAATTTGATAAAAGAATCTTACCAGCGTTTCCGGAGGAAAACAATATCAGACGGCAGTCATATTGAACTTAGTAGGAAATATTTATTCAGATATGGAAAATATAAGATTTATCTTGATATCTAACCAATAACAATACGATGTATATAAGAAAAATTCGCTACAACTTTTAATTGAGAGCCACTCTATTTTTAATAATTCATTGGCAAGGAAGAGAACTGTATTTTTTCCAAATGATCCAGATGCTTTGTCCAGTTTAAGTGCAAGTATAATTTTGAATAAATGATGGTGGATTGAAATTGGGCAATATTACAGGCTGTTGTCCTTAGAGGAAAGTGAAAAGTCAATAATCCGGAGATGAAAAGAGTAAGAATTTAGTTGTTATTAATATGTATAATATGGGATCTTACATTTTATTTAATTAAAAAGAAATTGTTATTCATAACGAAGTGTTTTTTTTTTTATTTTTGATTAAAATGTAGAATTGATAAGAAGAAGAGGTGAATTGATTGGTATGCAAGAGAAAATATAAAGAAAATTGGGGGAAAAGGGACAGGAAGTCTAAATGCGTTAGAGATCTGTTGAAAGAAGACAAAAATGATTTATTTGAAATTCTTTCATTTGTTTCCGACAATATTTTAAGGAGGAAAACTTCATTATTAAGAGTAAAACGTCTTTTTTTTTGCCCTTTTTGTAGTAAATTTTTCTCGGTATCCGGAGTCTTGAGATTGTGCACGAAAATAAGAAACGCAATTTATGCATGACATTTTGTAAATATTGTCCGGAATTTTGAACCGAGTCGTCATTATTATTATTAATACTATTGTTATTCCACGAATTCTTCAGGTTAATAACCTCACACACTTTTCACTTATTACTAGATTTCGGCTGATGTGTTCTTTGGCCTTCCTTGTTATCTTGACATACTTTATCATGATTAATACATGATTATTTGGACTCATATCCTGATCTTTTTGTTCTGATCGTTACCTCCCGGCGGATATGCTCTTTGTCCTTTCTCGGTTGTGAAATTTATCAATTTTCTCATATATACAGCAGTCAGCCGTAGAGATTCATTACGCTCTCCAGCGAGGTGACACAACTATTATTATGATCATGTTTCTATATATCTTTTGCTATGCATTATCCACTGAACCTAAGCAATTTATTAGAAATAAAGCAACCGGCTGAATAATAGATCTGTGGAAGGATGAAGGATGCGTCGAACCGATACGAAAAGAAAAAGAAGAGAGAACATTAGTCCGAAAACCTTTTGAAATAAATAAGCAAGTCATATGAAATATTCGAACAAAATATATAAGATGGAATACGTAAAAATCAGTTGCTTAAATTTTTATTTTCTTGTTGACGTTTCGCTCTCAACGAACATTATCAAAGCAAATAAAAAAGTTATTTTGATAATGCTCGTTGAGAGCGAAACGTCAACAAGAAAATAAAAATTTAAACAACCAAGCAGTTTTCCCGTATTCCATTTTACAATCATGATAATGACACATCTCAGAATTTTAGACCCCACCAGGAAGGCAGAAGAAGACATCGGCTGAAATGTCTGGATAAAACAGCAACAATGACAATACTAGTTCGAATAAATTGTGGAATAAATACTATAATATTAACAGACCCGATTAAGGAAAATGGCGACACTATTGATTATAATATAAAAAAAAAAAAAAAAAAAAAAAAAAAAAAACCTGTAGGAAAATTGAGTTTGCAAAAATGTTTGTAAATGTCGACAATAGTATAAGCAGAAAATAGATACATATATAGATTTCAGTTTAACTATTGATACAAGTCACTAATTCCAAGTTAAATATATAGATATGTGTGTGTATGTGTGTATTATATAAACACGAGATATATAGTTATATATGTAGAATGTATATATACAGAAATACACACATAAATACGATAAGTATATATTTATATATAGTTATGTATATAACGCAAGTACCTATAAACTTAGGTACGAAGCCCAAAGTAAGCATAAAAAGTTATATATAATTATACCAATTGCCCACGTGCATATATACGGATACCAGTAGACAAATAGATTAAAGTTCATATAGTCTGTCAAATATTTCCAAGAGGCAATGGCATTTCTTCATCAAAAGTGATATATGTGTAACAGAGACGTGTACGTTAATACAGAAACGTATATATTTGCATGTATATTTACAGAGAGATTATATATTTTATTAATTTTAATCTTCAGAGGGTCATTGGTGCACTACGGCAGGATAACTTCTTTCCATTCGATCTGTGCTATAAATTTAGCTGCACGTATCTTGTTTTTTTTTTTATCATAAAATGGATTTTGAAGAGGAATGTAGGAAGATTTCAACATTCTCTTCTGTAGTGTTCGAATTAAGTTCTTTATTTTTTTTTTAAATATTTTATTTTATTGTCATTATGTGTAAACAAAGGCGTGGGTAAGGCCAAGGGAAGCGCGACTCTAGCTAGCGACGGGTGAACTTTTAATACTCGTTCTACAAGTCGATCTCTTAACCTTCTTGTGTGTGCGTGTGTACAAGCACCCGTAGGCACCCCCTATATATATATATATATATATATATATATATATAGTGAATTGGGATCAAATAGGGATTAGAATCCAACAGAATGATAGGATAAGGAACAATTTGGAAATTCATTATCCTATTATATATATATATATATATATTATATATTATATATATGTGTGTGTGTGTGTTTAATCAAGAAATCTTATTAAAAGAAAATTTATGCTCTCAGCCAATTTTTCTTTAATAAGACTTCTCTAACATTTAGGCCGGCAGACAAAAATAATTAAATATACTGTTTAATAAATAAACGGAGCGTTTTCTCAAATATGAGTATCCACTAAAAATAACATTTAAAGTGATTAAAATCTGTCGGATTAATATATATATATATATATATATATATATATATATATATTACATACACATTGAGAAACTTGGCAGCAACATTTTTATTTTGATATTTTTCATTTATTTTTTGAATAACATATACTCTATAAAACAGCCAAAAGTATTATGCTTACACACACGCACACACACACACACGCACACATATATATGTGTGTGTGTATATATTAGTAAAGTTAGTTGGTACAAGAACAAACGAGAGAAATTAGGTCTAATAATAGTTTGCTGTGCCAATCTTTCAAATGCAAGGACCTGTCTGCATTGAAATATCAGCATTCCAACTTTTGGTTATATTCGGCTTTGTGAAAATAATGTTTAGAAAATAGCCATTGTTGTTTATTCTGTCGAACAGAGTGTGTCCCCCCATAGCTAAATAATGGGACCACCGATACCGTGTTTTGGTAGTTTGAGTTTCAGGAAATTACTATTTTGTTTGTGTCACAGTAAGTTTTTAATGCGCTGATATTCTTTAAATTCTTTAGAATCTTTCTGCGGAACTTGGCTTTGATCTCTGAACGAAATGACTTTTACGGTTTAAATTTTCCACTCCATATTTCAGCAACATCTTTGTCTGTCACTTTCATAATACAAACGAAGCAATTTATCTGATATTTTGAGTCGATTGCACTCTATTCAAAGAGCTGTTCTATAAATACGCACAAACGCAGCACAAAGAATTATTTATTATTTAAAACTGATACTGAATTTTATTATCACTGAAAAGGTATATTTGGTCATATCTACCAGTCATTTTTCGAAAATGGCATCATTTTCTGTTCTGAAGAGCCAAGAAAAAGATGCCATTTTTATGTATTTTATTTACTTTCCATTTAATAATCTCTCATATTTGAATAATATACAGCCATCTTTGAATGTAATCCAAGTATTTTAAGAAAGCTTTTCTGTATAATATTTATACGTGAAGAAAATATTAAATCATCTTTTATGCTTTCTCCTTAAAAATAACTATCAAGAATACAGATTAAATATGAAAGAGAATGAGTATAATGTATTTTCTATGTCACTTCTTGCTAGATTAAATTTATTATGCTTCATCAGAAGCCGTTAACATGTTAAAAATTTAACGGTGAGTGAGAACTTATACTGGGCTTTCGTAATCTGTCTTTCAGTAAGCAAGACGTCGTCGCAGTGAGGCCACTGTGTGATGCCCTAACAGCAGAGGGTTCCTACTACATATTTATTATAAATCAATAGATGTGTATGCAATTGGGTGTACGCATGAGTGTGTGTGTGTGTGTTGCTCACAGCTGGGGGCGCCTGGGGCTTACTGGAGGATAGAAAATACCCTTTTATTTTTTTTTTATTGAAAACTTAAGTACCTTAAAATGTATTTAATTTAAATTTCAACTTGATTATTTTTACAGTCGTACCTTGAATAATGACCCCCCCCCATCAAAGAAAACAAACAAACCCCAAAACTCAGTAATAGTATTTACAGATATATCTTTTCAAAATAGAGTCAGTTCACGAAGCAGGTGTAATTACAAGCTTCAATAAATTGTACAATAATGAATAAGCCTCCTCCTCCTGGGCACAGTGAAAATTGAAATTTGATTTGAATATAAAAAGTAGTGAGCGTAAATCTTAATTCAAAACGGCAATAATTAACACGGCAATTAATAACCAGACAATCAACACACGCATATTATATATATATATATATATATATATATATATATATATATATATATATGAGCTATATCTACATGCGAATTTAAATATATTTTGTGGGTAGGGGTTGTACTGCCAGATTTCCTTTCATAATTATTTTTGCACTGTTAAAAATAGAATTGATAAAAATGTTATCGAACACACGCTGATAATAATCTACCACTACCAGTGGAAAACAAAAATAGTTAAAAATTCAGTAAATATTTCAGCAGTTAGGATGGACTATTTCCGGTCTTTCCAGGATTTACCAATGGGACCCCTGCACAAGTCCCACAATTCAATCACCCAACCAATCAATTGCTATATTGATTCTGATTGGAGGATTGATTTTATCGCTATTCAGCACTTTTGTCTTACAGTCAATCTGATTAGCTGTGTTTTTACTTTTGAAGCAAAATGTTTTAAGCTTTTAGGATCATTTGTTTTTAAGTTTTTTTTCCTTGCAATGAATTAACTTGCAACAGCACAAAAATGATTTATTTTTTTATGATAAAGCTTTTTGTCTTTTCTTAGATTACTCCAGTAAACACTGAAGGACACACAATTGATTTTTTCTTGGGGAAAATCGTTTGTTTCTCATTTGTATTTTTTTTTTTAAATTGAAGCCTTTTATTTTTCTCAGACATATTCAAAATAAGTGTGGCTCAAAGAAAAAAGTGTAAAAGATCAAGTTTCTTTCAGAAAAAAATAGATTCTGTGATCGTAAATTTCCGGTGAAATTCGTGTGATTACGTAATACGACATAATTTTTTATATTTAATTACCCTGGTGACTTGGAAGTTTTCTATATAAACAGTGTCTACGTATGTTATTTTGTTTATCAAGTCTCATGACGCCATAATACTATTTAGATTTCTACTGAGAGTAAAAATCTTACCTTTTTCCTTGAGGGGTTAGGGAAAGACCGTGATTAGACTTTTAACTCTTGACGTGGGTAAGGTTTTATGATTATAAAACTTACTTCCCAAGTAATGTTCTTTTTTAAAATTCTGAATAGAAACGGTTTTTTTAATTATTTAAAGAGGCAAGAATTATTAAGCTTAAGTTTAAAAATCGGGGTATTTTATAGTTGATTAAAAGATCCTGTTGATATCATGTCTTCCAAATATTTGAAAGGTCGATCCATGGAAGATCCCTTCTTTCCCAACATATTAGGGATTACTTTTTGATACTCGCGCTCTCTAACCGAATACAAAGGGCTCCCACTCTCGAACATATAAAAAAAATCAGTGCAGCAAAAGTGATGACGGGTTTTTGTCACTTTCTAAACGTTAAAACTGTTATGCTTTTTTGAAGACGTAATTAACTTTTGGCTGGTAAAACGAGCTAATCACGCCTATGTTGTTTTTTTTTCTTTATTGGACTTTTATAGAGGAAAAGATTCCATAAGGATGAGTTGGGGTTTTGAAACGAAGTTGATCTCGTTCTCTCTCTCATTATAAATATGAAATACGAATCTATGATAAAAAGTCAGGAGACAAAATCCCAGTCACATATATGATTAATTAATAAAATTAAGTGTAAAGGCCATTCGTACGTTATCATATATAATGATAACACATTCCTGATGGATGTTGAAGTATGCAAGTTATCATTCATAATTATGTATGCATGAATGGAGCCTAAATTTGTGAGCAGGAAATAAGTGTATAGGTTGGATATTGTGTTTATTATCTCAATTTGACATTGGAGTGTATATATTGGATATTGTGTTTATTATCTCAATTTGACATTAGAGTGTATATATTGGATATTGTGTTTATTATCTCAATTTGACATTAGAGTGTATATATTGGATATTGTGTTTATTATCTCAATTTGACATTAGAGTGTATATATTGGATATTGTGTTTATTATCTCAATTTGACATTAGAGTGTATATATTGATATTGTGTTTATTATCTCAATTTGACATTGGAGTGTATATATTGGATATTGTGTTTATTGTCTCAATTTGACATTAGAGTGTATATATTGGATATTGTGTTTATTATCTCAATTTGACATTGGAGTCTATAGATTGGATTATTATTGTCTCAATTTGACATTAAAAGTTCCTTGAATATTAAATTTGTTCCTTTTTGTCATATGAAACTTATGAGATTGGGATATTATCACTTTTGGAATAAGAGGCAGGGGTTTTGACCTCGGGGTTGTTTTCTGGTTACCATGAAATATACATTTGTTTGGTTTATTTGAGAACATCAGAATATGAGAAGAGAGGAATTTTTTCTGTTTAATATCAGAAAATCTATATAAAACGTTACTCTTGTATTTTTTGAGTTCGTATTTTGGAAATGATGACTAAAGAGATATTACCACAAAGAATAAAATAAATAGTAGATAATGAAAGTGACTGAGTGAAGAGATGCAGACATACAAATCGTTCGAGAGTGAAAGAAAGAAAAGAAAAGAAAGGAAAGGAATAAAAATGATGATGAAGAAGAAGAAGAAGAAGAAAAAAAAGGAGACGAAATAAATCCAGGGGCCCGACGACTGAAATACTTAGTCAATCTGAAGATTGTCTGTACACCAAAATTCACGTTTGACGACGACAAACATGACCCAAAGCGACTCGCGTCTAGAGATCTACTTCCACTGCCTTGTTGCTGAGATATATAGAGAAAAGAAGAAGGATTATTTCGGAACAGCCTTGGCTCAACCCATTCATTTCAGTTGTGTTGTCTGTTCGCCTACTAGTTGAACTTGCCATTGCAAATATGTTGCTTACTTTTCACTTTGAAAATGTTTAAAAGAGCTGCAGATTTCACTATGTTTAACAATCGGCATGTCTGCCTGCCCTAAATATGCTACTTGTACTGAAGTCCCAAAATCTAAAAAAATAAAATCTGGATTCTGAAAAGTATTTGCTTTGAAGGTTTTCGGGTAAGAGATATCGTACCTGTAAATCAAAACGTAAAAAGGTGGTGCGCAATCGGAAAGAAGTGAAACGACAACGACGATGACGATGATTATGCTGGTGCTGATGATTGGAAACAAGAAAAAAAAAGCATGTAGTAGTCGTAGTATCAGAGTTTTTGATTGGAGAAGTGGAGGGGGAAAGAAAAAGATAACGAGAAACAAGAATAGTGGCCAGAAAAAAAGAGAAGATAATACAAAAAGAAGCGAGGAGAAAAAAAAAGGGGGAAGTTAGACAGATGAGAGTATTTTTTGAAAGTTTTCAAAAGAAACATGAAGTAAAATGAAAGAAAGGTAAACATGAAAAGGTGGGGAGTAAAGAAAAAATGTCATTTCAAATAAAAAAAATTATAAATTCTAAAAATTATAAAAGAAAAGCTTACAAAAATGTTCTTTTTAATTTCAAATAAATATCAAAATATACCTAATCGGACTTTGGATTAAATTTCTATAATTATGGATTAAATTTTCTAAGAAATTAAAATAGAGAGAAAAAAAAACAAAAAAACTTCATGACAAAAAAGCAAAGGTCGGTGGGAGAGATGATTCACTGGTGGATTGCAAAGAGAAAAGGAGTACTCCCTTTATTTGAAGAGATTCAGGGTTAAAAGGAAAGACAGAGAAAATACCATCACTCCTTAAACTTAGCTTATTTTGGCAAAAGGACAAAGTATGAGGCACCTAGTGCGGATCGAACTCGCCGCTCAAAAGTAATAGTCAACCAGACTAGCTCGCTAACAACTACCCCACTCAGAAGCGCCATTTACCGGAAATGCCTTGTTTGCCATTTACTAACCTTTGTTTAGTAAAGTACAAAACCACAAAGGATAGTAACTCACTACATTAGTAATGTACTGTGAGACTAACTCGTTAATCCCTTCCCCACGGCAAGGCAATGGCACCTTCACTGACATGATCAATAAAAAGGAAACGTGTGTGTATATAATAATAAATTATGCGATTAATGTTATTCTATATCTATATGTGTGTATTTTATGTGTGGATACACTTAGATATCTTAGAAGCAATGATAGCATAAAGCTGAAGTTATTATTACTTAAATGTTATATCTTAGTGGATACACGTGTTTCAGTAGACGCCCTGTTTTTTGTTAACAGTGTAAATTACGTCAGTGTGCGCAGAGGAGGGCAATGCACCTTTAAATTCCTGAAGATTATTTTGGGAAAGTTTCAGCCTGAAAATTTTCACATGGTCTAAATACGTAGAAATCCCTGCTCTGTTAATATAATCTGGGACAATATTTTGCCTAAACGAATGACTATCGGGAAGGTTCTACCACAGAAATCAGCAGAGACGTGGGCTCCACATTTTTTAATCATGTCACCCTTAGGAAGGCGATAATGTCACAGGAAGTGAAAGACAATGGAAAGACTTTAGTGAAGAAAGGACAATAAAGGAAGAGTGTTCAAGAAGAAAGAAGATGGCGAAGATTGTAGGAAAACAGACGATAATGTCTTGTCGAATAATCATCAGAGATTAGAAAATACTATTGAGTCTCGTTAAAGCAAAAATCTCGATACTGCTAAATGCACAGAAGTTTCTAAAATACAATTAATACGTTATTGCCCCGGCTTTTCAATTAGTTTATGAAATTTTAGCTTTATACATCACATCCGATATAAGATTTTTAAATGTTTGTAAGATTACAGAGATAATATAAGATACCTAATTTTCTGTTCTCAATGGTAACGAATAGGAAGTTTCTAGATAGACTTCAAGAAATATCATTTATAAGACATTTTACGCTATTGATCATTCAGGACAAGGACCAAAAGCAATTCAATATACAGGGTTGATAAATAGAATGTAAGAATTGTAAATTAGGGGGATATATAGAATAGATAACGGTTGAAGTTAAAATTGAAGAGGTTAAGATTGTAGTGACTCGAAAAGTCTCCTCTCACTGGTCTCTTTTGCAAAGCAGCCGATCTTGAGAAGAAGCTGTCCAAATGAAACATTAACAATGGAATATGAAGGGAAGGAGGATGGTTCGCCTCTGTGTACATGGCATAGTGGGTCTTATCTGTAAAGGTCTGAACTACTAGAATGAAATAACTAAAGCAAAGAGAATCTTGCTTTTCCCAGCAGGCCACAGTTAGGAAATAAAAAAAAACGTAGAGAAATATCTGGAGAATTCAAAAATTGTGGAACGTGAAGATGATAATTCTGTCCATTATTGGCATGTTATCAAAAATCCTAAAGACTCTTGAAAAAAAGACTGGAAGAATTGATCTTCTAGGAAGAGTCGAAACTATTCACTCGATAACATTATTAAATCAGACAGCATACTGAGGAAACATGACACTTCCTTTCCATGTGACGTGTCCCTTCAGGCTGTTGGCAATTATGGCTCTTCACAATATATTTTGTAGCTCTTAGCAACATTTCTCTTTTTACTATACCTGCCACTGCCTGTTCGGACATCCATTTACACATATTAGGTAGGTTATTCGTTGTTTTCCCCTGACCATCTTGCCTTTAGTATTTCTTGTGAGTGCCAAATTCTCTAAGCTCTCTTTCCTCATTATGTGTCTGAAAATTTTCAACTGTCTCTTTCTGATTCTAAGTGTTCTTTCCGTTTTCATTTTCCTTAAAACCGCCTCGTTACTCACATGATCCGCCAATTCTATGCTCTGTAGAACCATATCTCTATTGCTTCAAATCTCTTATTCCTCTGCGAGGAAACTGTCCAGCATTCACTACCACAGAGGAGGATTGATATAAAATAGTAGTTAAAATTAATAATAATAATAATAATAGTAGCTTTAGTAGTAGGGAAAGAAAAACATGAAATATCGTCTGCGTATGAGAACCGATTGCAGTCGCCGTCCTGGGTAAGACGTTAAACTACATCCAGCAGCCTCTGATAAGGAGGTTTTGAGGAGGTAGAACCATCTCTGGTGTTCCCAGGTAATTGAGGTAGGGTGCTATAAATGCCTTTTTGAAAAAAAAAAAACAAAAATTTTGAAGGAAAAAATATTACCAGAAAAATGACAAAACAAAAATTACCCAATAATTTTGAGGTTGATATGCCGTAAAACAAAATTAAACCAAACCAATCTAAACCAAAGAATATATACTCTATTCATACGAATCTATCCTAAAAATGTTGTCGGCATTAAATAACCCATTGAGGTTGATATGCCGTAAAACAAAATTAAACCAAATCAAACCTAATTTCAGTGGAAGTGGAGAAAACAAAAGGAAATAGCAAATATCAACCATGGAAAGTCAGGAATAAGACTAAAGGAGAATAGGGAAAATGATTCAATGGGATCACAAATTCTATAAACGTAAGTCAAGATTCTTTGACATTTTGAAATTCTTGAATCTTATGACCCCAGTTAAGATATTAACTCAGCTAAAGATTCTTGCAAAAAAGATCTAAAGAATTTGCAATGTTATACATTCTGACCTGTCACCTTGGCTTCAGTCACTTTCCCACTGTCGTAACCTAGCTTCCCTGCGTCTATAAATACTTTCATGGCAATTGTTCTGACGAGCTTTTCTCTTTGGTACATCAACTTCTGGAATTTAAGTCTATTACTAGATTGGAAGCAAAGTCTTAACCATTTTACAGCTAAAATTGCTATGTGTAATTATAAGTTCTCTGCTAATAGATTCTTCTCTCGAACTCGCCTGTGGAACTCTCTTCCGACGTTTTGCTTTCCTGTCAACTTTGATCTTTAAAAATTTAAATATGAATTCAATCGTCATCTTCTGCCTTCATAAACCCAGTTCTTTTATCGCTCTTTCTCTTCAGTAACGATTTATCAGTTTTGTTCACCTTCAGTAACGCCTTGTGTTTCAGTGGCTTTATCACCTTGCTTGGGTTGACATGATTTTAAAAAAATGTCTGAGTAGTTATTGCCATTTCCTCAGACAAAAGAGTGAATCTGAAAAAAAATTTGAAAAACTGGAGGAATATCAGGATATTGTCCGATAACTAAAAGTTGTCGAATATCAAAGTAACAGTAGTATCCGTAATTAGTGAAGAACTATGAATGATCCAAAAGAATCTTGCTAAAATATAGGAACAATTAGAAATGAGAAGGAAATGCTCCAAAAACAGCTTTACCGAAATCCGAATATTAAAAGAAAACATTGAAGGTTTTTTTTTTTTATTGTCACTTGATCCCTTCACAAAAGGAGGAAGCAGATATTTCTGGCATGATAAATGTATGTAATAATAATTATAGGATGAAGAAAAAGAAACGTAACCTTTGACCTAATGTTTCTTTTATATAGAGACTCAATGAAAGTAGGAGACTGGGCAAACGAGCCGTTCTAGGATTCATTAAATGTGTGTCATAGGAAAAAAAGTTTTTCTCATTCATTCAATTCTAAGTCAACAGAATGATTCAGGCGTGGGATTATGGTTAGCAAGCCAGTCTGGTTAGCCATTTTTAAGGGGTAGCGAGTTAGAGCTTCAGTAGATACTCTATACTTACGGCCTTATGCCAAGCTAATATTAGCGTAATAACAAAAATAGGAAAAAGAAAAGAAAAAGTCTCTAGTCCAATAGAGAATGTCATTAAGAGAGATAATTCAGAATTCATGAATTCTAAATATTAAATAAAGAAAACATTTATGTTACAGGTCCGTCCAAAGAGGTTGTGGATGTGAGAAAATAAAAGTTTCTGGATGAGACTGTGAATTATATATATATATTATATATATATATATATATATATATATATATATATATATTTATATATATAATTTAATAATATTCACACTGTAAAGTTTCATTGTCTCACTCAATCACTCCCACTTTTGTTTCTTATATAGATATATATATATATTTTTTAAACATTTATTATCAATTTATAACATATATATATAGATGCGATTTCTCAAATTAAAAAGAAAAGAAAACAAAAAATTTATAAATTCCCCTTAACAGATAAGGAATCGCCTATAAGCAGATGACAAAGATTAAAAGAAAATATTTTGGGAAGTAAAAAAAAAGGTTTTCATAAAACTAAAAACAAAAATATACCGCAGAAGTTTTAAAATAAAAAATGCAACTTTTGGAAATATTGTTGACAATTTTTAAGAAAGTTTCCCAGAATTTAGCAGTATACATAAAAAAAACTCACAAATATTTACCAAAACGTTTTTATAATTTTTAAATTCAGATGTCTTTTTTTAAAAAAAAAAAAATGTGATATATAATTTATATTTAATGCGTATAAGTACGTAATTAAATTGTATATATACATATATATACATTTATGATCCAAGGTATTTTAAAGATGCTATTTTCATTTTATAAGCAAGAAAGCATTAAATCTGTTGACATGAGTTTATAAAAGAGTGATGTGCGTGCGTGTATGTATATATAGAAAAACGTATATAGGTATGAATATAGACATACATATATATGTGTATTATATAATATATATATACGTAAATATATATAAATAAATCTCATATCAATTTAAGTAAGATATATCCACATTACTGTAGACTTTGCGATCATATAAAGATAAATTGAATCATATTAAAAGACTGTGGAGGCGAATAGAACTGACCAGATAATCAGTAAGATGTTAATTGTCAGGAGAATTTTATATTCCCAGGATCAGAATAATATAGGCTGTTAATTTTAAATGTGTGGGATTTTCTTTTAAAGTCGTTTTATGCTTTCTTTTTTTAATGTTTTTGTTTTAAATAAGAATTAAATTTAAAGTCGATCCTCAATTTTTTTGAACAATTAAATCCGTGTTTGAACCTGATCGAAAAAAAAAAATATAAAAAAAAACAAAAACAAAAAAAAAAAAAACAAACAAACATGAATACGCTCAATTTGCTCTTCTTAGGAAGGAGTTAAAAAATAACATTTTCCATATTTCAGAGAGACCTTCACAAATATGTATGTATGTATCCATATAACATTTTCCCAAATATATATCAACGGACACACTGTGTTATAAATTTCAGTACTTATCTCAAGTTTGTTAAATCAGGTAAACCAGTGCAGCAGACACTTAAATTTATTAACATCTTGAATCAATTTAGAGTTTCTTGAAAAAAAAAGAAAAACAAGAAAAAAAAAAACATGAATTTTCTCTGCGAACATTTTTTTACATTTTCATATTTAACAATAAGTGAAAGAATGAAAAAAATTTTGTTTTCGTTTAAATAATTTTCCATTTTCCCAAAGTTCTTGCTTTTTCAAAATAAGTCATAAATATTTCTTTTATTTGCTTCAATACAATAAAAAACTGCTTTAAATAATTTACTTTCGATATTAACATAACACAAATATCCATTTGAGTTTTCTGAAGCATTGTAATACACATGATTTCTTTTCAAAAAAAAAAAAAAAAAAAAAAAAAGCGAATTACATGAACAAATACATTATAGCAAAAATTCCAATATGTGAAGCAGTTGTGCCATTTGAAAAGATAAGCGATATATAACTTCCTGTCGCTCAAAACTCATCTTTCCGGATATCCTTTGCTGTGTGAATCTGTAATGAATCATTTTTCAACACGAATCCAAGAGAACTATGCTTCACTTTATACACACTTGAATAGCTTTAGAAATATTTTGTTGTCACAAACAGAAATCTGCAAACAATTAAGCGCCTTTCTGAAGAAAAACGCAGAGTAAGTGATAATGAGTTGGCATCTCTTTCTAAGCGTCACAAACCGTCGTTGAAGAGAAAGAAGTTTGAGCTACAGATTCATTATTCCATTTAGCCATTTTTTTTTCTTTTAAATCTTCATTTTTATTTAGCATTCATTACACTTGCACACAGGAAATGAGATCCAAATGATGATTTTAGGTGATAGTTTTTGAGACGAAGTCACACACACATCACACACACACACACACACACATATATATATATATATATATATATATATGATAAAATTATTTGGTAATTCGTATGGATAATTCCAAAGAGGATATAGATCTAGAGACCTCAATGTAAATCCATTTATTGGCGAAAACCAATTGGTCTGATGAAGCGAAACCGAAATAACGGTTTCGCGAAATAAAATATTACCATGGATTTCTAAAATCTCTGTTTTATATATATATATATATTTGTATAAAATGTATATTTTTTTGTGTGTGTTTTTCACTGAAGATCGGATTCCATATATATATATATCTCCAAACGTGAAAAACATAGGCATTATTTCAGAAACCAAATTTGCCAATTTTTTAACGGTTCAGAGTAAAATAAAATCAAAACATATATAGCTGTGATTTCAATCGCATACGTTGAAGTACAGTTTCAGTAGTATATATATATATATATATATATATATATATATATATATATATATATATATAAATGAATAACTGTAACATACGCACATATATGTATTGATTTTACATAAAGATGACTCAAATCATCTGCTATTTCTTCATATTGTGTATGTGTGGGTAGGTAAATACAAGCAATTATGTATATATGCTTTTCCTATGTGCGTATGTACATATATGTATTCAGATATACGTGCGTAGTTGTGTGCATGTAATCATGTGTACATATTTTTAAGTGATGTTTTATGTGCATTTTCTGTAAAGTCCATATATTTGAACCGAAATATACATGTCTGTTGCTATGTACGCATTTTATTGTATATATATATATATATATATATATATATATATATCGAACCAGATAGATGTGTGTGTATGGCCTTAAGCAAATACAAATATGTATACTATTTAATTAGGCATAACCTTTTGGGTACAGTTTTCTCAATATCATCTAATAACACAAATATATACGTGTACATCTTTGTGTGATGTGTATATGAATACTCATATAGGATTATCACAAATATAAAATTTGTCACTTAGCTGATTGATGTTATATTCAGCACGACGACTCCAGAGTCTCGTAGACGAACTTTTTTTTTATAATCGTTCGATCCACTCGTCAGGAGGTTTCAACAATAGACTGCAGATTTTCTCATTTTTGTTATTCTTATATGAAGTTAAAAATAATTTATGTGCCATTTATTGGTGTTAAGTTGATTCTTTTCTCTTTTTATGTGTTTGTATGCGTGTACGTAATAATAAATATATATAACACATATAGGGAATTCTTGTTACTGTAACGTTATTTTCAGTGGGTGCACATGTACCAGCTGCTGTCTCTGTGATTTATATTTTCTTAAACAGTGAAATTATTATTAATAATAATAATAAATAAAATCGGATAAAAGAAATCCATTTAAAAAGATATATACACAAATTTATATATATATATATATAACTTCTATTTACAGTGTATATGCTTTCATGAATGTATGTATAAACGTACGTATATATATATATATATAATTTAATTAATTCCTTGTTCCTTACCTTATCACGATTTCCAGTTTTATGAGATACTAATCTTCACGCAGAAAGACTTGTCGCCTGAAGTCGTATATCGAATGAAATTTGAACTCGAAGAATGGGGAAAAAACAAGTAACTAAATATTTAAGACAACTCTCTGATATACATCAAGCTTTTTTTTGTTAATTTTATTTCGTTTACACATCTCGTGCAAAGTCTTAATTTCAGATTATATATATATATATGTGTGTGTATGTGTGTGTGTATAAAAAGGTCATATGTATTTACATTAGTGTGTATTTGGGCGTATGCATGTATATGCCTGCAGATTTGAAAAATATTTATATAAAATTTTTAAATATCATGACATAGATGTATTTAAGTAATTAAACAATTTCCATAAAAAGCAAAAAAAAAAAAAAAAAAAAAGAAGGCTTTTAAGATAAGTACACACATAGATACAAAGACAAACATCAAACGACCAAAACACTGTGATGCCGTCCTTCCCATAATGCAATATTCCGGAAAGAACTGCTAGCTTAAGTGGTTGAATGAAATTGACTCCTGTACTGTGACAAAGATCGCTTGGGCCAAAATAACGTCCCAGGCAAAATACAAGCAACTTATTTGTAATTACAACAAAGTATATGTTATTGCTGAGATGCGAGCTGTAGAATGAAAGATTCGGTGGTGTTTAGCAACAAATATTATAATTCCAAAACCAAGTGTTTCATAGAATACAAGCATCGATATATAGCAGATTGACAACATTTGAAATCGGAAATTGATTCATACGCTATATTCATATAGTACAGAGTATATTTCATATAAACTCTTAGATAGATTTAGATTTCCTTAAAATCATTATAATTATACTAAATTTGTATTCTACTATTTTTCCATTTATTTTTAAATGGGTTACCATAAACAGGTGATTACATTGTATACAATAATCCATAATATACATTTGGAGGATTTAAAGGATTCACAGCAACGAAAGTTAAAAAGAAATATTGATAAATACACTATACTGAAGCCGATTTAATTGAAAATTCGAAATTAATTCTTACACAGATTATTAAACTGGTGTTGCCCCTCTTCACACACATATATATATATATGCTTACTGGTATATAAAAAATAAATTTATGGCCTAAGACGTCAAAATAATAATAATAAAAAGACATTAATAATAGAAAGTGCTTAATGCAATATTACTGGATATTGAGGTCAACACCCAGCGGAGACTGTCTGTTTCATGCTTAAACACAATCTTCAGGTAAGAAATAGACTGTGTAAGCATGAAACGGCCCAGTGGAAATGTCCACTTTTATATTTACCTACGCTTTATCTTTGATATTGAGCACTTTAGCCCATAAATATAGTATACCTTAAAACCATATTTTTATCAAATATTGCGCTCAAAAAAAAAAAAAAAAAAAAAAAATTCAATCGTCCAGGACGTTTTTGGAAGATAATATTTTAATTCAAACAGTTTTGTAATTATAATGCTTGATACCATATATATATATATATATATATATATATATAGATAGATAGATAGATAGAGAGAGAGAGAGAATAGTAATAAATGTAATTAAATGTTCACTTGTCTCTGTGAATTTTGGGGAGATTACATTCTCTTGTCAGAGAACTTGATTGTGAAAATTCCAATCTGGTTCCCTGATGAGTAGAAGTAAGAACAAGGTAAGTGAACATTTAATTATATTTATTACCAAACATAGATAAGTCTGAATTAATTTCAGTTCTTTTTAATAAAAATATATCCAAACAGCTTAAAATTATTTCCACTTTTAGTGTCCATATAACTCTTTGAGGTATGTTGTTTTTTTTTCAATTTTTATCTAAGGATGCAGAAATATTTTGATATTTACTATTTATACCAGATTCAATCTTGTCCTATACAAGAAAAATCTCAACGTACTTTTGCTACTTTAATATTTATGTTGTCAATCATTATACCTCGGATAAAATATTTTCCCCGACAAAAGGTGATATTTTTCAAAATTTATGCAGAAAAAACATTAATAAATTAGCTTTACAGCAGCATCAAAGCAAAGAAAATATATTCCTTAAAACATAAACGTAAATCTACATGATAAAATAAAGTTATGAAATTTCAGAAGCATTATCTCAAATCGAACTTTGCCAGTCAAATGTGAGTATCATTTTTCTTCCATATCTGATTGATTATTTTGCGATACGTCTCAAATGATGCTTGTTAGGTGAATAAACGCAAAGTTTTTGAATGATTTTAATCTTAGCAAGTTTCAATTCCATAACTTCGATGTAAATGATCGAACATCCTTAGCAAAATTCGCATACCTTCACTCATCGTGCGCTTGACATACCAGTATTTCTGTTAAAAGTTTAATTTCTCCATTTAAGTAAAACATAGGAGTACATTGCCATAATAAAATCAATTAAGCATTTGAATATTTTTAATATGTATTGTATCCATTTCCGCAACTTTTCTTCTCCTTTCGTTGCTTCTGGGAAAAGTCATTCTGTAGTAATTCATTAAAAGACAACGATTTTACTTCGCTTAATTGTTTATCCGTCGGGTTTGCTTGAAACCAAAGCATCAGATTACAGTGAATAAAGTTTTGAGGTAACAGTTTTCGAGTAGATAAATTTCATTCTTAAATTATCCATTCCCATAATGTTTTTTGTTGATTCCTTCTATGGATAAGAAAATTGGGGAATTCTGACGATCGTATTATTTGTCGCGTTATATAATGGAAGAAAGATTCAAATTTGACGCTAAAAACAATCGTTGTAAATCTGCGATTTAATTGAACGCTTTTATGAATAGATGGCGAAATTTGCTTCTTTTATTGGAATCGTAAATTTGCCTCTGACAAAACGATGTCCAAGGATTTGAAATCTTAGAAAATACTTATCTTTAGAATCTGGAATATTTCTTATTCAGCGTCCTTTATTTTTGAATGAAATTATATTCCGTCCAAATATACAGATATTCTAGTGACAGTTTTTTTCTTCTGTTTCGATACATACCAGGTCAGAATTTCAAGCAGACATTCTTTTTCATATGAAAGTAATTCCTTTTCATTAATGCTTATTTTTTTTTTATTGATTTTTGTTAAAAGGTTTTTTTCGTTTTCTCTTGTCTTTAATTTTTAACAATGTACTTTTAATTCTTGACAATTTTGGAAGAAATTAGAAATGAAGTTTTTCTCTTCGAGACGGACTTTAAGTAGTCAAATTTTTTTCGTGATCATAAAGGATAATATATCTCCTCACTCCTTGTGGGGCTTTCGTATTGATATTTGTTTTGTTTACAAAGTTTCAAATAAAATGTTGTTCATTTTTAATTTTCATCAGCTAGTTCTTGACATAATGACCAGAACTATAATAAAATATAATTAAAACCATTGATAGCATTTTCACACGGGGCTTGTTTCTATCGTTTGCTTAATATTAAGTGAAACTTTTGAGAGCGATGATCATATAATTTCGCTAGATGGCGCTTTTTGTGAGAAAAAGAAAGACAATATAGATGAAAGAATAAATGGCATCAAAAGATAAAAAGGGTATTTTTCTATTCCTCTCGAGAAATACTTTTTAGAATTCTTTAGAATATCTCAATGAAAGAAAGTTAAAATAAATAAATATAAGTAACTGAGTGTATGTAATTAACCAAGGTTTTTGCTTCTGTATTTTACAAGCATTTTGACACTGGTTTATAAACATCACTTCCTCCAAATTCTCTACCAACTCGCATCAACTGACAAAAAGCACATTATAAAATGGGCCCCAAATTTAGAAGAAACGAAATTTAAAACTTCAAGTGTAAAAATACATTCGACAACAAGGTTACTTTTTTTTTCTTGTTTTGTTTTCTCATTTCTTTTATATAATAAAATTCTTCTGTTCAGGTAAAAATAAGTTAGTTTATAAATAATAAGATCTCAAACAGATAAACAAAAAATATTTCAGCGTTCTCTTGAAATGACTGTGTTGGAAAATATAGATTAAAATGAAAACAGTATCATATTTTACGACGCTACATCTGGAAAAAATCGGTGCCTAATGAGAGATTTCTTTGTTGAAATACACTAAGAAAAAAGTCGGAAACGTAGGCAGAACATTTAAGTTTGGTTTGAAAAATAATACAAAAGAAAAACCAAAAGCTGTTTATCCATGTCCAACATAAAATGAACGCCAGAAACCTAAGTGTTCATCAACAAATACTTAGTAAGAAATTTACAGTTGGACATTTTTGAGGGTCTCTATACTTAACTCATGTTCCGTGCATATAAGGTACTGAGAAATTACATCCAGGTTCCTTCAAGAATTTCAACGTTATAATGGTTTCTGTTCCGTTGTAATTTTCTACAAATGCCAGAAATCTTGTCAATCGCACGTTGGATAATCAAAGCCATATTCTTAAAACGAAATATCCAGTTTGTGACTTCAGTTTTTATGCTTGGTTCTCCAGTTTGTATATAAAATCATTTCGGTTCGAAAAGCTAAGACAAAAAAAATCAAATTGTGGTTCCCGTTGAGAAAAAGATAGCGGAAATATACGAAACGTGTATAAAATCAAATGTACTAAAACACCAATATTAACGCAAACTCCAATAATAGCACCTTGTCTAACACTCCAAGCCATTGCCTTTCAAAAAAATCTACACACGTTCTTTTCTAGTGGTGTTTACTAAAAATAAAACTTTGAAATATTAATAAAGAATTGGTAAATAGTGTTGTCTGGAATAAAGGCAACGTGGTTCCAGTTACATTTAAAAGAAAGATCCCAAATATGTTGTCACTTCACCGTGTGTCGTCCATTTTAAATGTTAAAGTCTATATGTGCAGTTAAGAAAAATATTCGTGAAGAGGCAATACAAAAAATGAAAAAGAGAAAGCAATAATTGTAAAGGTCTAGAGCGACAGAAGAAATAGAGACAAAAATTTTCATACATTATATCACGTGATTTCATTTTTTTTTGTTTTAAATTGCGGAAAAGGAATGGCAAATCTTGTCCGTTGACCTCACACGGTATTATATTTCGTTTTTAAGACTGATTTTTATTGACAAGTTATTCAGAAGGTAAAAAGAGAAGAGAGAAAAAAAGGGTCGAGAAGAAACGTCGCAATAATCAAAATTGGTTTTCTGAACATCTGTATCTTTTTGTAGTAAGGTAAAAAATAAAAGAAAAAAACACACATGCACTCTCTAGGGACGGGGATGGGAATTTGTAACATTTTATTTAATTTTTACAATTTCATTTTTTAAAAATTTCGTTTACTTTGGATGTGAAATTTCATTGGCCTTAGAAGGCAATTAATTAATTTTTAAGCTCTCCGTAAATAAAAGTTAAATTTTATTATAATATGTATACAAGTATATAAATACATATCTACAGATAAATAGATATTTATAAGTTTATATGCAGATATATAAATATATGAAATATTTTTTAGTTAAAATTATTTAAGCAAAACTGACAAGTGCATATATTTCATATTTTGCACGGAAAAATACTTGTGTGTATTTGGATATCTAAAAAGAACATTACAAACTTACAATTCGTTCAGTTTACACTTGGAAGGATGAATCAGAAGTGGTTAATGGTGATCTTTTTCGTATTCTCTTTTATTTCTAGTTGTATTTTTTCTAGAAATAAAGTCCTTAAATGTCTTGGAGGATTTCGCGGAACTGATTCAGAGGTTCCATTAAGATCTAGTTCTTACCCATAATCTGAGAAAATTGTATGCAGTGCCTTTCAGATGACCTTGGAAAACATTTAATTAATTCTCGGTGCCCTGCCCAAATGTCTCCCATTTCTGGATTTGTTTTATGTTTTTATTTATTTTAGAAGCTTGTTTATTTTCTTTTCTTTTCTTTTTTAGAGAAATGAAAATAGATTACCACAGGTAAGTTTAACCAAGTCCTCTTACATTTACCACAGGTAAATTTAACCAAGTCCTCTTACATTTGTGATTATGACATTGCTATGAATAAACATAGACCAAAAATAATTAATGTTCCAGTTTAAAGAATGCTAAAACATAAACCATCTGCTTCTCCCCCCACCCCAGCTATGGGTAAATATCAGGGCAGACCGGGTTATATAGCTTTGGATGGCAACTGGTCTACCACAGAAAAAAATGGCAGCCTACTGCAGGAAAAAAAAATTACCTCGTCAGTCATGTATCGAAAGATACATGATCGCCTAAGAGTTTATCACGCATGGCACATAACTGACTAAAACCATATTTGGGGTAAATGTACTAAATATCTATTTAAAAAAAAATATAACTAACTTTTTAAAACAATTTTAACTTCCAAATTCTAATTTGAAGAGAACTGTAAGTGATATGGAAACTGTTTATTTAATTAATAATTGACATTAATTTTGCCACAAGACCAAACATGTGGGGCAAGGCTGAACTTCACTAACTATCCTAACCCTAGCTAATCAGATTCGCGACAATTACAATTACTCAATCACCACAAGAACTTATCCATCGTCATTCAACCCAACACTAACGCAGATTGATCCCATTAAAACACCCATGTAAAAGATATGGAAACTGGTTTATTTTCACAAATCAAACTTGATTTATTTAACATTGTCTTTGAAGGAAATCAATTTGGAAATATATTCGTAGTTATTGTTGTTTCTTGCTTGTGAAGGTTAAGGAAAAAAAACGGTCTGTCTAATTCAGGATCTCCCTTCTTCCGCCTACGCATGAAAATAGACTAATACACACTGAGTCCACTCGATCGGTAGCTCAGCAAATGGAGACCGCCAACAAACTGCGTCTTTCTTCTTCCTTTTTAGTTTTGTGAGCGCAAACTTCTCAGAGTTCGACTGCCAAATAGTACTGAAGAAATCCACCTAACATGCTATTTATTAATAACTGGGACTAGTAGCAGGGTATAAATCTTGTATTTTCTCACGGTGGCGGGATGTGAAACAAGGTAGTTTTTAATGTGGGGTGCGCATACATATGGGCTACAAACAAAAAGTGCCCAGTCTCCGACCAATGTCACCCTGGTGTTGGTTTCCAACACTTTTTATTGCAAAGCTTTTCCCTCACAACTCATGGGCCTTGTACTGGGTGGAAATTATTGTAAAATAAAACTAAAACAAACAACTGCCTAAAGAAAAAAACAAACACGGTAGAGCGGTGAAGAACTGATACTACACTTTGATCGAAGTCCGGTTAAAGGAACAGGGAATAAATGCCGATCTGACCTATCGGAAGTAGTTGATCTCAAAATTCTTAATACAATATGAATCCAGACAATTGTAACTGGGCTCGACTCACTGGTCCAATTTTACGATTCGTTGTCATTCCTCTTAATAGATTTCTAAGCTCATTCTATTTAAATAGACAGTAGTAATAAAATAAAGTATTACTTACTCTTTACACAACGTGAATATATTGATTTTGATAAGTTTTTAACTTAAGATATTTCGCCCTAATTTACAACAACGAATAAAACTGAGTTCTTTTCTCAAAAATTATGAAAACATTAATGAAATAATAAAAATAAGCGCCTACCTTAACTTGATATTAAATTCGTTTTGTCGTCCATTTTACCATTGCAGTGATTTTTTTTCTATACTTAGAGCACCATTAATGGGACATTGTGCCAGAGTATACTAGTATAATTTGACTAAATTATACTAAAAGATTATAAAAGACTAAATTATACTTTGATTTGACTATAATTTTTTCTATTTCGTTAATAATAT
Organism: Acanthosepion pharaonis; assembly: GCA_903632075.3. Taxonomy (NCBI): domain Eukaryota; kingdom Metazoa; phylum Mollusca; class Cephalopoda; order Sepiida; family Sepiidae; genus Acanthosepion; species Acanthosepion pharaonis. Next base: position 638,602 of record CAHIKZ030005626.1, read on the forward strand.
TTTCGGAAATATTTTTTAGTTTTTGCATTCGAAATCAAATATGAAATATTTTGAGTATTTGCAAAGATGAAAACCAGAGTTTTACGTTAAAAACATGTTACTATTTTGTTATTTTTTAATAAAGAGAAAAAAAATATGAAACAACAAATTTCCCTTGTTAAATAATTATTCTAAAAAAACAATCCTGCGTTATTTTAACAAAAACATACTGGTTATAATTTCAATTGTACAGAAATGCAAAAATCGAGGATTGAAAAACAAAAACGACGTTCCTTCAATTCACCGTTATAATTTCGAAAACTGTTGATCAACAAATTTGAACGGATGGCATTATTTCCATTTAAGACAATATGTTTGCTATTAACTTCTAATACTTTTTACATGTACTAGTGTTCAGGGTAAATCTCCACACGAATAAAATCTAGTTTTAAACAAAAAAAATCAAAACTACTTTATTTTTCATTTTTCTGTTTTCATGTTAATCCAATTACGAGTGCTAATTTGTTTGTCGAGTAAATTTAATTTCTATTCTTTGAAATCCATTCGGAACTTTTTTCCGGGTAGCTGCTCAGTAATTTGCCTCTCAAACATTGGATAACCGAGAGTAGGAGGAGGAGGAGGAGCGGTCCGTCTAGGCGGGAGAGTTTTGGGAGTGGCATTTAGATGAATTAGTAAAAATTAGTTGAGACATTTTTTTTATTTTCATGTAATATAAATTTTGATGTTGTGAATCAAAATTTTGCGGGGAGGAAAGCCATAAAAATAACTTTTTGAAATTATCGTGATTTTTGTGCTTTTTTTTCTTTCTGTTTGCAATCAGAACAAAATCAATGGCTATAACTTTTTCTTTATACTTTGTAGATGTTTTCCAGTTTTGGAATATTGTTTAGAGAGATGTCAAATTCTACGACAACCCTGAATAACTCAAACGCAGAACGATTCTTTAATTATTCAGTCAGTCGTAGGAATTTCGCTTAAGTTGAATTATTTCAATAATTTAATTTAATCCCATGAAGAAAATTACATATTATTTTAAAACTATTTTTTGACAGTACAATAAAGTGTATAATGAAAAGCAAGTTCTTAAAGACTTTTTGCATTTGTGATTTTGTCGTAAAATCTGGATTTATTATAGTGGAAAATCCGAAGTCTGAATTTCGTAAAATAATTTTCTGAAATACTGTTTATATTCATAAAGTTCGCTAAACACATCTCAAACTAAAAAAGAAAATCTCAAAATTTTAGAAATAACTCAATATTTTCAACGAGATTTTCTTTTTAAATCTTTAGTTTTTGGCGAGTGGAATTTTTAATAAAAATGAAGACTTTTATTCAATACGGATTTGACTTGATAAGTATTTTTATTCATCATGGCGTAAGTTTTTCTGTGGGCGCACAAAATTCTTAATTCTGATATCCTTGGTTGAAATTTCTGTTTTCATATTTATACCTATATCAATATTTATAAAGCCTAGTTTCGCAAAAGGTCAGTTGAATGGAGATGAGAAGTTTATATTACGCCAAACATTCGAGTAAAGCGATGTTCTCTATTTTGGAGGCTCTAAAAAATACAGAAATCTCAGTGACTAGAGAAGACACTATACTTCTTTTGGATATATAAATATAATTTTTTTTTCGTGCGTAGTATTTATATAAATAACGATAAGACAAGTGTATATTTTACTTTAAAAAAAGAAGTCATTTTACTTCTACAATTTCGAAAACATTGTACATTTACACCTCCGATCGATGAGACACAAAAATACTCATCAATATGGAAGATATGATATACAAATTTACATGTCAGATTAATAGGTAATTGAATAACAAAATGAAAAAAAAAATATCTGCATTAGTCTGAAGAAGAAACGAAACGCATAAACTTTTTTTTTGTAATTGAACTATCCATTGTGTCAGTATATGCATTCATTCATAAGGTATTTTTATCGATAGATACTTTTTCAAGTAATCGATGCTTATAAAACTGTTAAGCTTTTAACATCGCCAATAAAAGCAGTTGTAATCGCTAAGTATTTGAGCAACAGTACTTAAATCTGGCGCCATAAATTTAAACGAGAAGCAAGAATGTTTAATTCTCGACGTTATATGTTTGGCTCCGTGATAAAGTAGAGATTAAAAGAATAAAGACGTGGAATACAAATAAATAAGGCCGGGGATTCTACTGGTCAAAACGTAGTCATCGAAACAACAAAGGTAAGGATATTAGCTGAATAAATCATCCGTTTTAGTTCCAGTATTAACCCCTTTCCCGCGAATTATTTTTTTTGAAAAACGTTTCATTTGCAGACGAATTTTAGTTATTTATTTTTAATATATTAACTAAGAAACTGATGTACCTAACGCCTCTATCAGACATATGAGTTGACAAGTGAACTAGTTTCAAGCTCAGAAGGGCATAAAAAGAATCAAGATCGACGTACAAAGACGTCTGTTTCAAGTAGAATATTATCTGGGAGACATTTTTCATATCGTCTGATATTCTTTCATTATGAATAGTGGCCATTTTGTTTTTATGATTTCCTTATATAAAAGTATTAATATTTTTCTAAATATTCCTAATATATGCTATAGTATTTAGATATATTAGCTAAGTAAACATACGACAGTTTGTTTTATACAATAATATTAAACTTAAAATAATTAAATGTTATTAAAGAACAATTTATTACCAACGTAAAAGATTTTAAATACATTTTACCGAGTATTATTATTGTTTTACTTTTTTCTTTTTGAACGTAAATACACGTCTACGCCGAGGAAGGGGTTAATAGTGAAAATAGTTGATTTTGCGATATTGAAAAAGCTGCCGAAAGACTCAACTATATTAACAACTTCCTATTTGTGGCAGAGGCGTGCAATACAAACGAATCGTTGGGACGACAGCAAATTAAGTGGTAAAAACCCAATAATGTTGCGTAGATAAACACTACCATATCATCGCATTATTGCATACAACCACGACAATATTTATAATCTTTGTCAAAGCTTATTTCGCTGTTTGACTTCCGTAGTTTAAATAGACTAACTAAATATAAAAACTAAAATCTAAAACCATGGATAGGAATATAAATTATATATATTTCTTGTTACTCTAAACTTTATTTCAATGGGTACACATGGTTAAGTAAACGTTTCTGTTTAATTACAAACCAGTGAAATTGACGTCTACCGGCATAGATAATTGAAAGTCCTATTAAAGAAAACGTACTTTTCTACAGGGATCGAATTTGTATTCCCTTTTTTTTCTGGGAAAACCACCTTTTAGACAGGCTTGTCTTACCATTAGGCAACAAAGGTACTTACAGCAAGGTTTTTTTTTTTTTTTTAAAGGAAGTACCTATTTTTATGTCTGTATCTGCTAAATTATATTTTCTGTGCTAACAGTTTTTTTCTCGTACTTCTCATTTATGGAACTCTGTGCTAGCTTCTTGCTTTCCAGTGAGTTATAATTTAAAAAAAAATTAAATGCAATGTCAATCGTTGTCTGCTGTTTTCTTAATTTGTCTTTGATTTTTCTCTCCCCTTAGTGTTATTTACCTCAGATTCTATAACACTCTGTAATTCCTTTCATATTAGTGACTTTATTGTTTTGTTTGGATTGAAATGATTAACACGACAGCTAATTATTTTTTTAAAGAAGAAGAATGAATGATACTGATGAAAGTCAAATTTTTATTCAAAATTTATTCTTGATCATCAAAATTAGATGTAAATGTAAATCAATGAAGATGGATCAATATATGGATTTAATTAGTTTCATCCTTTAAAATATTTTCTCACATATGTTGAACTAAAAACTAAAATTGTTGGGCTAAGGATGTTCAAGTAGAATATCGCCTGGGAGACATTCTATAATTACTTCATATCGTCTGATATTCTTTAATTATGAAAGTAGCCATTTTGTTTTTAATATTTCCTTATATAAAAGTGTTAAAATTTTTGTAAATATATGCTATAATTGTTAGACAGGTAAATTTTACGCAATATTATTAAACTTAAAATAATTAATAAATGTTATTAAAGAGCAATTTACTACCAGCGTAAAAGATGACAACATTTTAAATTTTAAGTTTTACTTTTTCTTTTCCACAGAGTCCGTCTTTTCACCTCTCGGCTCCGTAAACATATTGAAGCAGCCCGCCATTTTCCCTGCAAAAATACTGCCATTTCTAGAAGGGAGATAACTCTAGTACAACGAAAGTTAGACAATACAGACAGTAAAAACAACATTTGATATATTATATATAAAGGTAACAGCATATTACATATGTTTGCTTGGCCCGATGAAATAGAAATGTCTGAACGGGCCGTCGTTTGCAGATCCAGGATCTAACTCGATCATTATTATTCTCATATAAGCACATATTGGTGTAATTAGGTTACATATGTAAATACCTAATAATAAAAGTTGGAGCAAATATAAACAGTTTCGAATATGCAAGCTCTATTTCATTATTACGTGGCGTAATGGTTAGAAAGCTTATCTGGCTCTATCAATTATAACTTATTAGTGAGTTCGATTCTCACTGGGTATCCCATACTTTCGGCCTTCTGCGATATCTAAGCTGCGCTTAGTAAATCACGAATACTTCCCCAGCTTCGGCTAGGTAGTTTGAATTAAATATTGGCTTAAGCCCCAGGGGGCATTTTTCCAGGCAGTACATCTTCCGGAGGGGACCAGGGTCATTACCCAGCGACTGAGTCGTCCTCCAAAGTGAGAAGTACGGGGGGAGTCTTGAGCAATTTTTCCACGGTATTGCCGTTAAACTCACTTCAAACCTTGACCATGTGCCATATTCGGTAGTGACGGAATCTTGCTGAAAATTTCAATTTCAACCTTTTGTCTTCATTTGTTTGACGGAGTTTTCGTCGATTGACCGTGTGCAAAATTCAGCCTAGTTTTAGGCATTAACTCATCAGTTCATCTCTTTTTTTCTGAGATTCAAATTGTCGACATGTCTGGCCTGTTGTCTAATATTTCGTCCGTCCTGGGTAAGACGATAAATTACATCCGACAGCAAGGCCTCTGTTCAGCAGGTTTTGATGTGCGTGGAACCACCTCTTAATTGCTGGTGTTCTCAGGTCCACCCTGGCCCAGGTAGGCAGCATCTGGTAGGGTCCCAGTTATAGGCAAATAGTTAATCCCCCAAAATGGGGTCAAAACACCATGAAAGTGTAAAAAAAAAAAAAAAAAAAAAAGAAAAGATTTTAATACCAACAATAAATTTTTGAAAGAAAAAAAATATTACCAGCAATGCATTTTTGAAGAAAAAAAGTATTACCAGCAATACATTTTTGGAAAAAAATATTACCAGTAAAAAATCTTGTTGGCATTAAATAACCCATTGAGGCGTTGATATGCCGTAAAACAAAACAAACCTAATGCTTCGTTTACCTTCATATTTGTTGCAGTTTTTCTGTCTATGTCCAGTTTTTGTAAACAAGTTTAATCATCTTTGGAGCAATATTTTTTTTACTTTTTCCTTTTAACGAAAAATTATTTAACAGAAGTCGCTAGAATAAAACTAGTGCATAGCATTTTTTTTTAAAAAAAATACAATTTTTCATCGTTTATGTGCCGTGTATTTTCTAGACATGCACTCGATCAAATCTTGTCCCTTATAGCTCTAAGAAACATTTGACTATTTGCAATCGCTTTTTGTCCTCTTTTTAATCTGGCATCCATTCACACAACTCGCTATTACCTTCTGCCGTTCCTGACATAAATGTCATGTGCATTATTTAGGCTTTCTTTTCTCATTATGTGCCCTAGAAATTACAACTGTCTTCTGGTTTTAAGCATACGTATCCTTTTAGTTTCCATTCTTCTTTGATGCTAATATAGTCCGTCCATGGTCTTCATGTAATCAGTCTGTCGAACCATATCGTTGTTGCCTCCCAAACATTCTTCATCTGTAAGAACTCATAGGACGATAGATATGACATATCAGCTCAGAATTATTCTTTGTCTCTAACGAATTTTCCCTGTCTCTTAATACTTCGTTTAGTTTCTGAAAAGCCTATTCGCTATTCCGGTGTGCGTTCGGATCCCTGTGTCACACTTTCCGTCTTTTGTTACTACCCTGACCAGATATTATTTAAATTTCTGTACCTGCTTGATTCTCGAATTTCCTATTCGAAGCTCACACCTCGGGTTTTTCCCCCTGGCTGAAGACCATATATTTGCTTCCGTCTTAATCAGCTATCAGTATTATCTGTGCAACTTACGGTGGTTAAGATTCTGTCCACCGATAACAAATCGTGTCATATTTTCTCGTTCCCTTAGGATAATCCCGCTTTATAATTTAATTCTTTTCGCATGATTGTTTTTCCATTTTTTGTACTTGCTCAACTCCTTTTTTGAATCAAATAATTCTGTAGAATTATTAGATTTTAAAAGCATATCATATAAAGATCCTGATGTCTTATTGGCTTAAACCAAACTCAGCCATGTTTATAATAATATCAAACATTTGACCACATTATCAAAATTTGGAACAAAGTAAATTCGGTGCAATTATTCTCAAAGAGTTTATTCTGAAAAATGGTAAATTTGTTTTTTGGAAGTATATTCAAATGAACTATCTTTTTATAATTTATTTACGTATGTTTTGAACGAGAAATTGAATGCTTTAAATACAATTCTGATTAGCAGGAAATTTTACGGCTATCATTAAGAAAGTAAAAGGCTTTCGAGTGCAAAAATGTCATAATATTTAAAAGGAAATCCCGTTTGGTCAAATGAAAGAGAATCGCCTGGAAGAGTGTAACATTTCGTTGAGACTAAAAACAATGTGTTCTGAAATTGTGACTGCCGTCGACAAGAAGGCAAAGAAAACAAGAGATCATTCAGAATATATATATATATATATATATATATATATATATATATATATAATTATTTTATATGCGCAGTACTTATTGGAAAGTGCTCAATACCACTAATAGAGCTAACATATTCATTTATCTGAAGATGAGTTTGTGACTCTGGGTTTCATGCTTTTGTGATAACTTAATGGAAAGTGCAAAAGCGTGAAACCCAGGGTCACTAACTCATATTCACACAACTGAATATATATATATATATATTTCTTTCATCTCTCTTCACGATAACATTGAGGTCGTGTTTATATTCTGTAGTGAAAAATAAAGTAGATTCTGATAAGGTTTGAACTATCATCCTGTGTCCTTAGGAATGTCTAAAACGGGCAATGACTTACCGATTTAACCAAGGAGACCTAACAGCAACCGAATGTTAAATGTACTCAGTTTTATCCAATTGTTACAATGCCATATTGTTTATTTGCTCATCATCTCACTACTACTAATAGTAGAGTTAAGTCTTAAGGTATTTTGATTTCTTAGCTAAAGCATTTTGAAAAAGAAAGGCAAAGACAGTATCAGACTATGACGCCTACTTCTACTACAAAGCGTAAACAAACAATAAAGTCTGGATTAAAATCAGAAAAGGAATAGTGAAACTGAGAAAAGATGGAATGGAATCTCCGCATTGGTTTCGTTAGCCTAATAACATTGGTTCGTCTATTTCATAGGTTTGCAAAGAACTGAAAAGTAGTTCAAGTATCGCTGATGAATAGTTTTTTAATGTTTCCATAGGTGTTGCTTTAATTTAAAATGAAAATGATTCATCTAAAAAAAAAAAAAAAAAAAAAAAAATCAGATAAGATTTTATTCATTTTGGGGACTAGTCCTCTAGTTATGTTTCTTCGTTGTAACTCTTAGCTTAGATTGAAAACAAAAGATTCCAGCGAGATATAAACAGGCATTCATTAAACGGTCTTAGTCTTTAAGTGAAACCACCATTACTAATTTGGCTACGAAGACTTTACCAACAGACTTCTCTACATTCTTTATTTTTCCGATTGCTATTACGCCGCCATCTTGTTTGCTTAGATTTACTTTAGTAGTATATTATTAAACGTAATAGTTTACGACTATCTTAACTGAAGTTTTGTCATATTAATTTTCGATTAGTCCTTCCTTCACTCCTACATTTACTCTTCTCCATCGAAACAGGTTATTTTTTATAAAGAGAAGAAAAAGGATAAGCGAGAGAGACGAATCAAAAATTAATAATCATGAAAATGCTTCAACTAAGAAATTTAGACAGGATTCTGAATGAAATACTTAATAGGAAGAAACTGTAATGACAGCTCAGCAAAATATAGTCAAAAATGATGTATAAAATAAATGTCGTGTGTCTGTTTCATCCCCGATCCTGTCATAAAATACTATATATGACGTCAAAGAAGCCAGCTGTTACAACACGTTGGTCTGACATGTAACCTGGCCAAAAAGTGCAGATCTGTGCCTCACAGGATGTCAGTGGTTACCCTAAAATGCGTACATGTGATGGGTAGAATTGGAAAGAACCGTGTGTCTGTGTGTGTGTGTGACCAAACAGAAGAGCACCTAAGACATCGCACATTGGCTGACAGTAACTGAAAAAAATCCGGAGTTGAAGAAAATTTAATGTATGAGAGTAAGTGTTTATGAGAGAGTAAGTGTTGCGTTTTCATTGGTTTGCAGACAATAATATCACAAAAAGAATTATGAAGAAATCTTGGATGTTCATTTAACTTGGAAATTAGTGAGAATATTTCTCTAAGAATAACGCTGCCAAATAAGGGCTACAATTCTAGTCTAAATCAGCGATGACATGTCACCGTGAAATTCGCAAAGACGAGAATTTGAGAATAACATGAACAAACACGGATTTATCGAATGAAATGATAGTTCGATACATGTAATCGGCTCTTTGAATACCGTTAAAGTATTTAAAGCAGACGACAACCTTATTGTGGGGGAAAGAAGAGCTTTGTAAATACGAGTGAATAGAAAAAGAAACATTCAATAAAAAAGAATGAAGAAAACATGATATAAAAGGAATATTTTAGTTTCAGATTTGTAAAGAATGCAGTTTTTCTATTTTTGTGAGTTTCAGATTGTGAAAGAGAGACATGTTATTTCTTGAGGATAAAATTATTTACAGAAAGGATGGCCAATAGATTTATTTTTCCTGTTGTATTTTGGACTTAATTCCGATTTATATTTTAAAAAAATTGAATTTAAGAATTAATTTTGATGACAAAATACAAATGATCCTTTACTGCTGACAAAAAAAATTCATTTTTGTGTTCACAATGAGTAAAGTCTATTGATTTTCATTATACATAACGGAGTTCAGTACTGGCCCAAATGTTGACAATCTTCCAAGTAGAATGAGCTGCTTTGAAAAACCAGCAGTTGTAACACTTTTTCTATCTTGTAATCAAGTAACTAAACAGAACATAAGAATTTTAAAAACATTTTTGTTTCTACCATACAATGATTTGAATATTTTATTTCAGAAATTGTTTAATACAACTTGGCTCATCGAATAGTGAAAGGGATCTAGTGAATAAACTTTGGACCCTCCGAGCATATTTATTCGTTCTCCGACCAGTTTTTAGTGGGTATTTTTCCAGTTTCGTAAATTACCAGATTAGTTTCTTATCAAAAGAGCTCAAAGTGAAAATAGATCAATTATATTTTACAATATATTTTAAACTTATGACTGATCTTCATGAATAAAGTCGAAAATATTTGCCTATTATCAACATATTAATTCATTGTCTATTTGGCCTACCGTAGAGCAATGAATAGTTCATTAATCTTACAGGCCGTTGTTCGTGATTTAGTTTCATTGCGTTCCCAGCTCTTGCGATGGGTTTAAATTCAATAATTAACTGTTTGTTTCCTATCTATTTATCAAAGAACTGAAGCATTCCATTTATTTTAAACAATATATTAACATTCATTTTTTTAAATTTTTTTTTTTCTACAAAACATGAGGTTTTGTCATTTCGAGCATGCGTGTTAAATGATAATTTTTGTATATCATCTCAATGAAACTTTATAGCTAAGCATTCTGGGTGCCTGTTATAGTGTGATGTTTTTGAAATCTAGTGTCGCAATTCTTTGATCCTATTTAATTTAATTTTTTTTTAATTATATTCGCCAGATTGCTAATTGAGTACGTGTCGAGTAAAAGGAGTTGACTTGGAGTGGCATTTTGGTGCCGGTTAGACATCAGGATATTGGGAACTCTGGAATGAACATTGATATCCTCGACCAAAATAGGGAAGTTTAGGTTTGTTTTATCCACAGTTTCTTTCATCAAGTTAACGTATCCTCGGATGTACGTCCATTTTCTTTAGTTTAACTCCTCCCCCGTTAGGTGACCAGATATGTCGGTTCTCTGGTAGATGCGGGACGCCTTTCGAATTTCGTTTATGCATTTCGTATTTGTTGTTGTCTCTGGATAAGAGTGTGCTTGGTCGAATGAGTGTTTAAATTATTTAAGTCCCACATTAATTTCGTCCAGTTAATTGATGTTCTGCTACATTTAATGATTGTGTTTTTTTTTTTTTGTTACTAACACGATTTTGTTCAATTATTTGTGCATAGAACTAAATATTTTAAATATTTACTGCGGTTTAATTTTTAAAAGTTATTTTATTCCCCACCCCCACAAACAAATTGTACACATGGGGACTACTTAGGACTTCATAGAGACGGAGGTATTATGGTGGCTGTAGTAAGAATGGTAAGTAAGAATGTGTTTTGGTGTAAAAGATATTGTGATATGTTTGGGTCAGCGATTGTGGCTAGCTAAGTGTAAGTATAAGAGAGATAAATACCACACTTTCCCATCCCCCACCCCTGGTCTTGTGCTAGATTTTTTTGTATCTTTTTTTTTTTTACAGAAATAAATATCATTACTAACTGAGTATTTATACCAGCAGCTTTTCTTTTTTTAGCAAGTTTTTGTTCTTTTCATTGAGGAACTGAATTTTTCTTTAACATGCCAAAAGCTCGCCACTATTTCTGATGGTTTCGTTTGTTTTACAGCTTATCAACCTCAATGTGTTATTTAATGCGGATAAGATTTTTATTGCTGGTAATACTTATTTTCCTCAAAAATTAATTGCTGGTAATAATATTTTACAAAATGTATTGCTGGTATTAAAACCTATTTTTAAACTTTCATAGTGTTTTGATCCCAGTTTTGGGGTTAACTGTTTGCCCATAATTGGGACCCTAACAGGTGCTACCACCCCGGGTTAGGGTAGACCTGGGAACACCAGCAGTTAAGAGGTGGTTCCACGCTTCTCAAAACGACCCGATCAGAGGCCTTGCTGTTGGATGTAGTCGATTTTCTTACCAGGGAAGGACCATTTCTGAAAAAAATACGATCCATAACGTAATTATTAATTTAATCATGTTTAGTATATCTTTGTCTATTTCAGATGGAGGATTATGCAAGCACAATTTAATTTAGGATATTTGTTTGCCGTCTGTTGCAATTTAAAAAAAATACTTGAATGTACAGGAATATTGACTGTTATAGATTCTGAGTTGTAAAGTTGTTTTACGGTTTCGTATCCAGTTCAAGTAATCCATAGTCAAAATAATACATATAACAAAAAGTGGAGTTCTAAATCTGTTGATGACTTTAATCATAGACCAAAAAGATACTGACACAATCAAGAATTTTATGAACCTTGGCAGTTTCACTGACCCTCGACGACAAACTGTCAACTTGTAATAGTTATTAACCTGTTGATGAACGGTCCTGGGTAAGACGTTAAACTACATCCGACAGCAAGGCCTCTGTTCAGCAGGTTTTGAGGAGAGTGGAACCACATCTTAATTGCTGGTGTTTCCAGGTCCACCCTAACCCGGGGTGGTAGCACCTGTTAGGGTCCCAACTACAGGCAAATAGTTAACCCCCAAACTGGGGTCAAAACACTATGAAAGTGTAAAAATAGGTTTTAATACCAGCAATAAAGTTTTGAAGGAAAAAATATTACCAGCAATGCATTTTTAAAGAAAAAAGTATTACCAACAATAAAAATCTTGTCGGCCTTAAATAACCCATTGAGATGTTGATATGCCATAAAACAAAAACCTGTTGATGAAAGTTTTGATTAGGTTTATTGATTTAACGACATGTCAACCATTGTTAGGTTATTTAATGTCGCAAGTTGACAATAGGGTACTCAGTGAGGATCGAACTCTCTACTTAGTTGTCATGGTCAAACAGACTAGTCTCGATAACCGTTAACGTGATACAAGTGGGGGAATAGCAAGAAAATTTTATGTTCATAATTCTTTATGGCTGCGAAAATGAACAATTTATCCAGGAGAATAAATTGGTTGTTTTGATACTAGATGTCTATGTAACATCCTCGGTAAGAAATAAAATTACTATATGTCCTATGAAGGGGACAGTAACAACTGATAGTTCTTGGGTTCAAGTATCATTTGTAGAGAAAGCTTTCGTTGGTTGGGGAATATCTTGAGGTATCTCGCAAACATCGCTCTCCCATCCCAAGAGGTTTGATGATTATTCAAGAAGAAACAGCTTGTGAATGTGGGGGATTTTTAAATGAACAAGAATGTACATACGCCCTTCACTATCTTTCTCTAAAATCCAGTAAGAAAAGTGGAGAGTCTAACCAAGCTTCGATGCAAGGAACGTCCTTCTCCGCTTCAGAGCGTGTGTCCGTTGGACCGTTTTCAATTAAGCTTTCTCCTCCCCCACTGGTTGCCAACGAAAGCAAGAGAAACCAGTCTTTTGCCCATATGAAGAGAAAAAATAAATTCCTGACTTTTTCAAGGTCATTAGTGCGAAGTGAACGACTCAGCCAGAGTTTGAACCCTGAAGGTTGATTCCACTTTCTGTATCGATAACAATTACAATACTCGTGCACCAGATTTTCTCATAAGGCCTAAAAATAAAGACGTTACATGGACGCCAGACACCCATAGACATGAGTACAGCTCCAAATTGGCTGTATGTAACACAGTGTCTTCTGACCGGACAAGAGCAGGTGGAACTACACCAGCAAACTGGTTAAAGACCGTATACAGGAACGCATTGACTACCTCATGTGTCGTATGACGTAAGAGTAATACTCTAATATTAATATTGAATAAATGTTATGAGAACAAGTAACAGACTCCCACGTGGAAGTTTCTCCGAACACGACAATCTTAACTTCTCTAAGTCTAGGGCCAATCTTTATATATCCTCCATATCCTCAAAAATCTTATTATACTTTCTCCTCGTACGTTCAGGTCATGGATCTCATTGAGTAAACCTCTACTTTGACTTGCTCTTGAGCCTCGTCTTAGGTAAACTCTAGTAAAATATTGTGTTAGGTTTATCATTCTTTTAAGCTGTTGGATTTCAAAATTCCTTTAAAAATCTCAATGGAATAATCTATCATTATATATAAAAAACCCTAGTGAAATGGCCTATATCCACTTACACTTGACGATTATAGGCACTTATTAAGCTCAGTGTGGCATAAGGCCATAGTAGGTGAGAACTTAGGGATGAGGGAAGTCATTGCACATCGAATGCTCTGTGAAACTTGCTAAAATCCTGACATAAAAGTTGGGACACATGCATATTTCAGACATTTGAATTTTACCATTTTAAAGTTAATTCAAGTATTTCAATTAAGCTAATTTAATCTACTGATAAAATTTAGTGAAAAATTAAATTAACTACAGAAAAAGTCAACACGAATTAAGAAGATATAATTGCAAACCTAAATTCATTAAAGTTTGGTTGAGGATATTCAGCAACTATGTTACAACAGAAATTTGATCAAGCTATTCCATACATTAAATATTGAATTCAATAACATTTGAACAGGGTTACAAACCTGTCAAAACATGGCGGATAACCATTCAAGAATATCTGAGAGGAGCCTGCTCTGGGATCAAGCTTTTGATGGAGCACACTTGTCACACCCAATTCTGCAGAAAAGGATGTACTATGCCTAATAAAGTAAACATCAGCTATAATGTCTTACCCTAAGGCAGTACCTTCTTCGTTGGATATATATATTAGTCGGTGTAATATTGTCGCCAGCGTGACAGTGATCACGGGGACTGGGCAGGTTTTGTCCTTGGTGCAGATGTACATGAATGTTCAAACACACAAAAAGACAACGTGTTACATACTAATTTAGTGGAGAGGCTAGGCAAATAATATCTGTTATGTCTTAAAAAAAACAACAAGAAATGAATGGTGGAGTCTTCGTAGAAAGGAACTCAAGAAAAAAAAATCTGTATTCTGAATTAAACATTACAAAAGAAGTTAGTAATTTTCACAGAAGTGAATGTCGGCTATAAATATGAAAACGGCAGACATTGTTGAAAAGCGTGAAAGTTAAAATAAGTGTGAATTGATAAAAATTTCCATTTTTATGCTTCAATAGGCAGAAAAATCAAGTCATGTGGCATGATTCTCTTTCTTTGGTTGGACTTTTATATTTTTACCTCCCCACCTTTTCATTTATTTTTGCTATTTTTTCGCTATTCGTTTAAATGTTTCGTATTTTCGTCCATAACGTTTTTATTCGATGTTTTTCTTCATTTCTATCATCTTTCGTTTCAGTCCCTTTTACTATTGCTATTTTTTTTTTTTTAAAGCTCCGTCTTCAACTTTTCAATTATTTGTTCCATACTTTTATGCATCACTCCTTATTTTTTCCTTTCGTTTCGTCTCAGACATTCTGCATTTTACATTGTTTTTATACCTTGTTCCCTAGAAAACTTTAATCACATTCGGCCTGATTTCTTCTGATTTTAAAGAGAAACTCTAATGAAGGAGTCCGGGCTTCATTTAGCCATAAAAGATATTTTTTTAGAAAAACCAAAAAACCAGGGGTGTTTTTATTTGATCATCTTTTCTTTTATATAATCTAAAATTAAATTTCATACTTTAATCACAGCTTTGATTAGGTATAAAAAAAATGTTAGTTTATTTTATTCAAATCCCAAAGTTTGAAATGACACCTATTTTTTTAAAAATACAGATGCTGATATATTCTCAAATAGTCTTACACACAATTATGCATAACATGTCTGTATAAATTTTCATCCATTCTAAGGACTCTATATTCCTCAATGAATTACAAACCTGTAGAATTATGACATGGAATTAAACTACAATCGAAAGAGGACATAAAAAACAATATTAAATTAAGCTTTCATTTTCTAAGTTGTCGAAATCAAAATAAAGATTTTTGGAAACTTACCTGTTAGTATATAAGAACTTAAGGAAGTCTGAGTTACAGCATCGTTATATTTGCATATAGATAGTAAAACAAAAAACCTTACCTCACTTATAGCTGAAATCGCGATTTCATTTAAAACTACGTTGATTTTATGAAATTTTGCCTAAATACTATAAATTGGTAGAATTAAAATATAAACGAACTAAAACAAGTGTGTGTGTGGGGTGTGTGTGAATAAACGTAATTAAATATTTTTAAAAGAAATTATCTGAAAATAATTTTGATGAGCGCAAGGAAATCTTTAAAATTTAATTTCCTCAGTTCGGTTTCAGATTGTAATAAAAAGCATCTTGTTTTAAGGAATATCGATTCCGAAGACGCAGCATCAGAAGCAAATCCAACTTTCTTTGAAAAGATCTAGCCAGAAGTTGAAGAAATGTATTGATGGCACCAAGATAAATGGTTTTGCAAGGATCGTCCTGCAAGGCACTGTACTCCAAGAAAACGGGAAGAAGTAAAAATGATCGTAAATGTAAAGTTGTTCACCATTTCTGCAGGAAAGTAAGAATTTTGGAAAAAAAAAAAATTATTCAAGATCTCGAAGTTCTTTTAGCAGGAAAATGTGTTGATTAAAATGAAAAACCCACAAGTAGAAAAAGAAAATCTACGACGTATGTCCCATAATTTTAGTTACATTCTCATATATACTTTAATAGAAGAAATGTAAAAACTATTGTGGGACAGTAGTTAATTCTTTCTCTGTAGTATAGAACGGCGGCACTCTACATAGATCTAAGTTGGAGAAAAAATAAGTTACTTTGTTCTTCACTTCGTAAATCTAAGTTTTTTTTTTCTTTTGGATGGGATAGCTTCTTTGAAAAAGGCTATAAAAGGTGGGGAATCACTTCTGTCAAAGGTGAGAGAGAGTTTTAGTAGAAACGTATATGGTGTCTGCTTCTCCCCCCCCCCGCCAAACAATTTCTCATTGAAGTAGCAGTAGTAGCCATAATGACATGGCACATAAAGTACGATAAACATAACTTGTATTGGATATAAAAGTGTCGGGTTTTTAACATTGAGTGACAAGATTACGAGCTTAACATTGGCGTAATATTTTGACAAAAATATTACGTCAGAGAACCAGGAATCAACATTGAGGAAAAATACAAACAGAATGTCCTCAACTTACGAACTATTGATTTTTTTTTTATTCATTTCTTCAACGAATGTTCGTAAGCTAAATATTCAGGTTACGAACATCCGAGTTTAAATTTTAAATATACAGTGTGCGGCCGAAATATCTCCCAGAAATACATCCCACATAATAATAAGGGATTAGTGACAATATTGTCTTCATCTAGCTAATGTTTTACTATTTTGTGCGAGGTTTTTTGGGGGGATGTATTTTTTTGCTGCACCCTGCATAAATTTTTAATACAACTTTAAAAAAAAAAAAAAAAAAATCTGTGTAGACATTTTTAGAAATTTGGGCTAAAATGTCTGTTCTTTCTTTCGTTACTGGCGACTTTACAAAAACCCGAAAAGAAATTGGTTTACATCAGGGTTAAATTAAAATTGGATTTACGGTTGGAACAAGTTGAAAGAACGAGCAAATTGACTGTGGTTGAATTTGTTCGTAAGTAGAGGACGTCCTGTATTGTCGTATTGACAAAAGGTGTCGGTTTGTATAATCGAGTCCAGCAAAAGTGAACGATACAAATGAGTTGCTAACAGAGTGGAAAAACATTACAAACATCTTGAAACGACAACTCACCACCAAATTAGAACGTCAAAATGTTAACATCTTGACAAACAAATATATTTGTGATTTTATATATATATATATATATATATATATATATATATATATATGCGTATGTAGGTATAAAAACAGACCTGTTTACGTCGTACGACCTCCTGGAACGAAAAAAACATTTTGAAAAGGGAAAAAAATAGCTGGTGGATAACATTTTTTAAAATGATAAAATAATAATATCAAGTATTTAATAAATAAAAAATAAAATACTAAATACCATTTTGATATTAAAAATCAATACCTTTGATGTCGATGATTTTTAAAAGTGTGCGCCATTTCACATTTTTGTGTATCGATTTGGTTTCAGCAAATATTGGATATTATTACATAGGAGAAGAAAAATAAGGCTAAAATGATTTTTAGTTGATCTCGCAAGCAGTAATCAAAATAAAATAACAATAAATCGTTTTAGTTTCCTCTAGTCATGACTTATTGGGTTATAGTAAAAACTAGAAGTTTTAAAGATTTAGGTCTTACTAATTTGTTTCGGGGAAATATGTTCTGAATCACTCTAAGCTCACCACTAATTTCTTTCTCGAACGAAAAAGAAAAGAAAAATGAAATTTCGCTTCTGGTTATTATCGAAACATTAAGCATCCAACTTGTCGGTTTAAACTTTAAGTCTGTATTGCCACAAGAATCGATAATATTTAAAAGGAATAGAAAAAAAAAAACTAAAATGACTTCGTTCTTTTATCATAATCAACATTTCAAGAGAGATAAAAAGTGAAGAGATATAAACAGGCGCATATATACATGTATATCTATAGATAAACATGCCTGTTCTCACACGCACATACCTATGCATATAAATATAAGTGGTGCTTTCATGTATGGGCATTCCTCTGTATGAATTTAGGCATATATATATATATATATATATATATGTGTGTGTGTGTGTTCAATGTGTAAGAAAGCTAAAAATTATACTAATAATACATATAAATCTTGTTACTCACTTCTAACTGCGGGGAACAAAATGCATACATACGAACATATATAAAATCAGACACGTGCCGTCAGTAATTACTCAGAGTAGGTAGTTTATGAACTTTATGTAGTAAATCTTAAAAAAAAATAAATACATTTTCTGCATAATAATCAGTGTCACCTTCATAATGTTGTTGGATCAGGTGCATATATTGTGCCACAGAGGGAAAATGTAGCCTCTGATCTATTTATTCAGGGTAGACACTGTCTATCTTGCCTACCTAGATGGCACATCCCTGATTTATATATATATATATATATTTCATTACAATGATCATATTGTTACGTAATATGTATTTACATCTATATGTACCTGTATTCCTGCATAAGTCATTATGTCTTAATTCCTTTTCTTTTATTGTTTCTCTTGCATCTTAGTGGCTTCATTGGGATAAAAGATTAATATTATATATATATATATATATATATATATATATATATATATATCTAACTATGAACTAAAAAGCGGAGCGTCCGGGTTGACTGGCTAAAGAGGTAAAATTGGAACAGTAGATTTGCTCAACTTATTATATTGAGCACTTTATTTAGTTACTTTTGATTTACTCGTTTTAGTGTTTTTTCTTTGAGCTTGGATTCTGGACGATTGTTTTCGTCTGAATTACATGTTCTTAGTTCTTTCTTTTTTATTCCTTATTTTTCCTTGTGTATTGGTTTGTTCATTTACAAACCAAAACACCTAAGGTTTTTCCAGACGAGTATAACTATATATATTATATACACACATGTATGTAGGAGTACAAGTGTGTGTATATATCTGTGTACGTGTGTATTGTGCAAAGCTTCACTGATTATTCCTTCAAAATTTGAAAATAACGATATTTATTCTGACTGGAGAGACGGAGGTAAATTATATATATATATATATATATATATATATAAACACGCATCAATATAAATCCGGGAACTTCCATTGATCTGATGGGTTTCAGATTTTACTGAACAATTTTTTCCGTGCCAAATTCTCAAGAGTTAAGTATCCGTGAACGAAGATGGCGAATGAAGTTTCGTAGAAAATAGAAATTACGAGAGAAAATATTTTCTCGTATTAAGTAAATGAGAAGATATAGTTAAAAATAAATTCTCCTATCCGATCATAGGTATGTACACATATGCGAATTTCCATCGACCGGAGAAAGATAAATTTGTGTGTTTCTAGAGCAGAGTTTCTCAACTGATGCGTCCAGGTGAAATAATACGCAGTGAATGGCAGCTAGCTGCGTAAACTGAAGAGTAATTTAGGAATTATTTTTATATTTAAAAACATCTTTATTATTAAAAAGCAATGAACACCAAGTAAATGGCTTCGATGTCTAATACAAGTCTTCGTCATTTGATATTTTAAACGGGATGCTACATTTCTTAATCTAAATAAGAGTGGATAATCTTCTCTATTCTTCAAGGAATTTAAACAAGTCATTATCGGGCTGTATAAACAATATTTATAAATCCCTTTAAATAAAAACTGTGCCGCTAATTTTCTTTGAGTATGCTAGACTAAAATTTCATGTTTTTAAATTTCATGACTAAGTTTTCTTCATTAAATTTAAAGCGTGCCTCAAAGTTTTACTTTTTCTACAAGAGCGCTCTGAATTAAAAAAAAATGGTTGAGAAACGATGGTCTAGAGACATGCATATATATATATATATATATATATATATACACACATGTATATATATGTGTATTGTTATCTACAAACATTTTTAACATTTTGCGCATATGGAAAGAGGTAAAGTGATAGAAAAAGGTATCCCAAATGCAGAACAAAAGCTTCAGTATCGAATACTGAAATGGGCCCTTTGGAAATACAATGTAATAACATCCAAGATCGATGAAAATCCAAATCGATCACATAAATCTATTCGAATTTTGAAATCGGGAAATAAAAACATAAAAAGGTATGAAGAAAGTAAAAAAGTGACTAAAAATAACCAAAGAAATAAATAAGACAAAAGAAAAAAAAAAGCAAGAGTTTTAGTAGAAAATGAACAAAAAAGACGCTTTCTTTTGTTTCACTGCTTCATGTAATCATGCAGTGATATCAATTTATTATTCGTTAAGCTTATAGGAGTTACCTTCCTTTGGTTTTATGGATTCCTGAAGGAAGCTTCAAATGAAACAAAACAAAATCAGGAAAAAATAAGAAAAAAGTCAAAAATAGAAAAAAGAAAAAAAAAAAGAAATCAAGTCCCTTGCTTCAATATTTACGATCTAATTTTTTTTCAAGTTTTGTTGTTTTTTTTTTTCCCCTCAACATTAGAATCTAAACAGTAAATAGGAATATTAAAACTTATACAAACAGGTGGATTAACACTGGATTGAAAAAAAAAATTACATCTCAATTAAAAGGTTTTTTAGAATTCGGATAAAACAACGTTTTCTTATAAGTTAAAACAAACTTTTTGAATTTTTCAATAATTATCTAAACATCAAAACATTGGCAATTTATTCGTTTACAAGAAAGTTCGTTCCTTAAAATAACAATTTCTTCTTCGGATTTAAAACGGTGACATTTTTATGTCTAATTCTACTCTTGTCACGCAGTAAATATCTCAGTAAAAAAAAAAAATAACCTAAAAACAACCTAAACTCCAAGAAGCGAATAACGTCATCGTTATTATATTTATTTGTTTATTCAATTTAAAGTCTAAATAACACGAAATCTTTTGAAGCTCCTGATCAACAGTCGTACTTTTTTTGTAAAACAATTATTGTTTAGTTATCTTTTTTCAAATTTCATCAGTCAAAAAAGTTGTCTCTCTCAAAGACCTTAAAATTATGAGTCGACTTTTTTCATATATTTTTAATAAGTTTATCTATTATTTTATATTAAAGATCTTTGAACCTTAAATTAAATCTATATCTTTTGGGATATAATTTATTGTTACGATGCTCGTCTGTTTTCTTCCAAATGATATTAGAATAATTCTATTTTTCTATTATTCTTAGCATTGCCAAAATTAAATTTTGAAAATTTTGAAAACACTTCGCCAAAATGAGGAAGAAATTGCTGTAAAAAATGAGACGAAGAAGGCATTTTTTTCTTTGCTTCCATTAGTATCCTGACTTTGTTCGTTATAACAACAAAAACGAAAAGAAGAAGCACAGAATGAATGGAAACAATTTCCCGCCTATCTACGCCATTTTATTCCATCAGCAGAAATTAATCCGTTATATCGAAGGAGTTAAAAAGAACTGTAAACATTTGTTCGTTTTCACTCAAACGGAAGAACTTTTGTACTTCGATCAGAGCATATAATAATAATAATATTGATGATGATTTTTCTTTTCCAGTTATTTCTTATACGTTATTCATAAAACCAGTTTTTTTTGCTGTAAGCTGATAATAGAAATAAAAAAAAAGGTAAGAGAAAAAAACATTGAATAGAGACAAATTTTAGAAAGAAAAAAAAAAGAGAAAGAAGCTAGTAAGAAAATAATAAGTGCGAAGGAGGTTTTTTTTTTTTCTTTAGAACAGTTTGTAATTTTTGTATTTTTAAGACATGAGTTTTTGTTAGCCTCTATTCCGTCATGGGGCACAGATGGCGTCTACTGTCAACATTTGGCGCAGGTCATCGTCGTCAAGACAACCACTAATGAATTCTTCCCTGGACAACACACCATCATTGTTAACGTCCATTTTTTTAAAGATCTTTTCTGTGCGCTCTTCGGGGGGTTCCTGCGAATCCGAACACCCCAGCATCTCATAAATTGCCTGTAACAAGAAAGAGAGAGAGAAAAAAAAAAATGAATAATAATAATTATAATGTAAAGCATTTTGATAATAACATAACAGTAATGAGTAGATACATATTACGTTTACGGACCAATCATGTTTTGAATATAAAAAAAGTATGATTAAATAGAAAACGAATTGGGAACCGTCTCTAAATTTAAACATGTTTCGCTGACTTTATTACAGCTTCATCAGAATTTTACTTGTGGAGAATGAGGGGACATATGGAGAAGATTTCGATATTTTGAGTTCTGTGCTGTTTGTTTTCATGTGGTAGTGTTGATAATAGGTGTTTGTTTTGAACACGTTGAAATAGGGGTGCCACACAGAAAGTGTGTTCTACTGAAGGCCTGTTCGCCAGAAGGCTGATGAAGCATTTTTAGTCTTGGTATAAGAGTCACTGAGTTTCACGCAGAAATTGAGACAAACATATTGCTTGAATATCTGTCTATATTTCTGAGATGAGGTATTATGTACATTATTTACATTATTCGGTCTATTGTCCTCATCTTTGTCGCCATAATTATTACAACGTTTCGGCCGTTGTACGCTCCGACCTTCTTCAGGTGGTTGAAATGTCGAACTGAACCCTTTATTCCGTTCACTGGGATAGACTGTTCGAGTTCCAAGTGCCATGTTTAATGGATATCAGTTATCCCTTATCTCCTGATCTCTGGTAAAAAAAAACAAACAAACTATGCAATGATAACAGCAAAAATTGCAATATGAACACTGGTAAAAATGGTTGCTGAAGACATTAGGTTTATATTACCTAGAAATTCATACACAGATGTCTTCAAGGACACATGGCACAATGAATAAAGGCGTTAGTGACAGGGCCCAAAGAGTGTGAGTTCAATATCCGGCTATGGCAGTGGAGAACTTTCAGAGGGAAATTAACAGGAGACATCCATTAAACATAGAAAATATGCGTCCTCTGACAGGAATCGAACCTGTATCCTATACGGAACCGTCATGTACCCTGATATATATATATATATATAGTGTAACCCGGATATAAGAGATTTTCTCAGGTCCCAAATTAGAGCCTGTGTCAATCTATATAAAATAGACCAAACCCGGATATAAGAGACTTTGTCTCCGGTCCCGACAACTCTCTTATATCCGGGTTACACTATATATATATACATATATATATATATATATATATATATATATATATATAAAGTGCGCAGGTATTCAGAAAATAGAAAAGAATACGTTGGGTGCATAATCCGGAGTTCCTTAGTATTTTTGTTTTTATTTTTAAGAAGACAGTGCCCCATACAGAAGTAGAGCTTTATTATAATAATATTTTTTTTGGTTAAAAGTATGAATCATATTTTTAAACCAAAAAATATTATTTAATATATATATATATATATATATATATATATATATAAAATCTCACACACCAGATGTGCGTTTCCAGAGTAGCCAATAATTCGATAATTACTAACATTATCTTGTTTGGCATTTCCTACTTTTAGTTTAGAGAGTTAATTTTTAAAAGTATTTCTTATGTAAGTGAATTATTGAAGAGAGCGTAAGAATGAATATCAAAGTCTCACCGTAATGATGTCCACCATTTCACTCTTCTCAATCGTTCCATCTTTATTCTTATCGTACATCGTGAAGGCCCAGGTTAGCTTTTCCTTTGGGTCTTTCGCCGAAGTCACACTAATGGCCAACATAAATTCTTTGAAATCGATATGGCCACTGTTGTCGTGATCAAATGTTCGAAACACATGATCACAAAACGCCTCGGGGTTCCCTTGTCGGAAGAGGTCCGAATAGACTTCCATCAGTTTTGATTTAGTTAGAAGACCTTTCGGACAGTCTTTCTGCAAATAGAAAAAGAATTAACAATTCAAGATTAAAAAAGAAAGTTAAATCATGGATATTATTGATCAAGGGTTCTTTCCCTTACCGCAAATCATCTTGAAGTGACACAATCCGCCTAATCTCATACAGTCTAATTTGGATTCTCGGTAGAGGAGTCCAAAGTGCGAATTGCAAATCGGAGGCATCAAAATCAAGCAGCTTCGGAAATTTAAATATCTGGAAAGTGTTTTAACAGAGGACGGAAAGTGCGACACTGAAATCTGAAGGCGTATTGGGATAGCGAAAGATGCCTTCCAAAAACTAAGCAGAGTAACAAGAAATAGTAAAATTTCGCTAGAAACAAGGAAAAGAGTACGAAATTGCGACATGATATTGGTCCTACCGTATGCTTAGGAGTGTTGGACGATCTCAAGTATGAAGAGGAAATTTGAAGTAACAAATGTGGTTCTACAGAGGGATGCTGAGGATACCGTGGACCGAACATGTGATCAACGACGATTTTTTGGAGAGAATTGAAGCAAAAAGGAAACTAATACTTAACACCAGGAAGAGACAGTTGAAGTTTCTGGGGAATATAATGAGAAAGGAAGGCTTGGAAAACCTGATACACACGGGACAGAGAGAGGGCAAGAGGGAGAGTTGAAAACAATACATAACCTACTTTAATGAGCTTGAGTAAATGGATGGTGGAACAGGGCTTTGGATGAATAACAGGAAGTTAATTAAGAGATACAAGGGACAGGAAGTTGTGGAGATGCATGATCGCCTACGCCCCTGGGGGCACGTCACATAAAAAAGAATGTGTATTAATACAGCCAGCACTACTTAAACTAACAGGTCCGATAGTAAAAAAAGGGAAAGATTTTGGTAAATTAGCATTCATTAGACCACCATGATAGGCTTACGACCATAACACGTTAAACGTTAAGCCACGTCGAGCCTGGTCAGGACCTAGATGGGTAACCGCTTGGGAGTACCAGATGCTGTAAGCTTGGAAGTGCGAGTGGTGTAATGAATAACAACTCGGAATTGTTAATCAGAGTGCCGAGTTCTAATTCCAGTCAGATTCTTTATATTCGCTTACACGTAAATGTCCTTGGGAAAGGTAGGAATTCATCTCTTCTGATCTCAACTATGCGGTAATTAGTAAGACTTGTATCATTAAAATTATTCTTATCTCACACCAAAATTCTTACAATCCAAATTATATATATATATATATATATATATATATATATATATTTGCTGGCTTTAAATAACTTGCAAAACGTTGATAAGCCGTAGAAAACAAATCAATCAATCTATCCACAGTATTTGTCAGCATCGAAAAAAGTATTGACGTTTTATCATTTTGGAAGGCGGAAGTTATACAATCGTTAATTTTGAAATTCTGCTTACGTCATTGATAACTGCGTACTACTGATGTCTATTTCTCTCAGTTCCTAGTAGTGAGCTGTTATCGATGACGTAAAGCACAGTTTCAAACTTGTTTATAAAAAAAAAAGACATAATTCTTTATGAAGTCAGGGATCGATTTGAGATTTTATTTATATTATAAAGAAAACCCCATCGAAAATGACTATAAAAATCAATGTTTCAATTCTGAACATGTCCTGGGTAGAGAACGCTTTAATGAATTCTGATCTACAAAAAATGTCAAAAAAAAAAAAAAAAAAAAAAATCTGCGTTATTTAAAAAAATGAATTAGTGCCAGACAATCTTAGCAAATATCCGACCTATTTAGTGGGTGAGATGTTGACTGTTGAAAAGCTCTCGGCCATGTAAAGGATTAGAAAATTCTCGTGTTTGTCATTTGTTCAGGTTTTTGAAAGTGGGTCAGGTCGAGAAATTTTCAGCACGCTCATTCTTTCCAACGGCATCAGTCATAGAGCCCGGATAATTTTCAGGATTTTGAATTTCAACACAAATTTGTCTTACTTAAAAGATTGGCAGAATATATTCTTACTATATTTCATTCATACCCGCTAAGCCAAAGTAAACTAAGCTTAAGCTGAATAATAAAAAACGGCTGAGAACGAATTCTTTGAATCTTAAACACCCGTTACAGACTGGCGTTACAAAATTCCAAAGGCCTTTACCAAATAATGAAAATCACAACAGTAGCAGTAACGACAACAAAAAGGGTGGCACATGTCACTAGAAGTGAAAATGAACTTATAATCAGGACGTTAACTTTCCACACTACCAAAGACAAAAGGTGTAAACGGAAACTCCAATTAACACGAGAAAGAACGATGGCAATAAACTGGAGAGTTCTAATTTTCTGAAAAATTGTTTTATAAAAAGATTTGATGTATTTCAGCTTAAAATACCATTATAATTGGCCGGTGAATGAATGCCCAAAGTTTTCTTTATGGAAACGGATAATTTTAAAATTGTCATTCGTATATTTTTTGGCAATATGAAACTAAATAACAAAATCGACAATATTTCCAGCAGCAACAACATAAATAGGCAGAAAATGTAACTAAACATTTTTAGCCGTTAATTAAGGAGCTAAAAAACAACAACAAAAACTACACGTTTTAATTAAAAAGCAACAACAAATTACTCGCTTTACCGTTTAATTAAAAGCAACAACAAATTACTCGCTTTTACCGTTTAATTAAAAAGCAACAACAAATTACTCGCTTTTACCGTTTAATTAAAAAGCAACAACAAATTACTCGCTTTTACCGTTTAATTAAAAAGCAACAACAAATTACTCGCTTTTAGCCTCTAATTAAAAAGCAACAACAAATTACTCGCTTTTCGCCTCTAATTAAAAAGCTCAACTTCAAATTAAAAGTGTTATTAGTGCGAGACGATAAAGTAGTTTTTAAATTAGAAATTAACAAGTTCTCACAGTGAACATCAGCTGCCTACTGAACCACAGTAGCTATGGATATAAGTCACAGAATGGCAAACTGAATCACCTATTCTATATTGATGATCTTAAAACATTTGCCAAGGATGATAACCAGCAGAGAAATCTACTCACTATTATCATACACTTCAGTGAAGACATTAGGATGGAGTTCGGAATTGACAAATGTGCCAAAGCCACCTTCAAATGCCGTAAACTAACGAAAAATTCGAAGTTAGATCTTGATATCAACAAGGAATTGTACCAAGATGGTACATACAAATACTTAAGAATTAATGAAGGAGAATACAACATTCAATTATGAAAAAAAAAACGATCCGAAAATAGTGTTATAGGAGAGTGTAAAATGAAGGTTATCAACATCTTAGCTCACACCACATTTCTCAGTATTTGAGGATATTGTTGCACGAAGATTGGAACTGAATGTTTCTTTACATGACTGTAGGTTTTCATGCACACTTGTGGGTTAATTGCAGACATTAATTCTTCAAGATGACGTAATCTGTACACTGTTAGAGTAACTAAAATTGAAGTTGAGCTGATTTTTAATTTGAGAGTAAAGAGGTGAATTAGAGAAAATATTGTGTTCAAACAGTCGCTAATCTTTCTACTACCAAAAAGGAAGGAAACTTTTCATCGGTATTTGAAAGAGCTATAACATTTAGTGAATTTGAGATGTCTAATTTACTGAAAAACCATTTTAATAAACATTTATAAATTTCAATCAACAGTAACATTAACTCAATGAATGTCAAAAGTTTCCTGTAAGGAAATTGTTAATTTTAGCATTACGAATAAATATCCAACCAAAACATTAAAAATATCAGCTCATGAAGGGACTTTAAATAAGTTTTATGTATCGGAGTGATAAGAGATGGACAACCATTTTGATATGGAAGAAGCAGCCGATAAAATTGAGCTGTGTGATAAGTTTGACCAACCGAATAAAAAAAATCGAAAATTATTGTTAAATGCTGCGATAAAATGCGGGCGGCGTAATTTATTTCGTTTTACGTTGGATGGATTTGCGTAGAGTGTGAACGACAGCTTGATGCGAGTCATTAATGTTGGGCGTTCGGGTGTGGCGCTTGATTGTGATTGGTTGGAGTCGGCGGGGGGGGGCTTACAGGGAAGAGAATTTGTAGGTTATCACTTGTTTTTCAAAGATCACTGCTTTCAATCAGATTTACACTAATAATTGTAAGCTTCAGCAACAGAAAAAATGAATAGTGTTCCCTTGTATATTTTTATGAAAGGAAGTTATATATATATATAAGAGCTTTCCCTTTTAATTGACTATAACCATCGCACGAAAGTAATTACTTGTTTTTAAATAGTGTTGTGATCGAATATGGCTTTTTTGTTTAGCCAATGAATCATCTTTTGCCAAACTTCCGCATTGGCATCAGCATCCAGCAGTTGATCTGAAACAGTTCCAGAGCATTTTTATTTGTATCCATAACATTATTAGTCATCATTGAATTGGTTGCCCACTTTAGGCTACGATCAACCTTCGCATTACCAAGTAAGTGGTAAAAGACAGTGCACTGGGTAAGATCAACTCTCATCAAAAGTAATAATCTTATTAAAGAAGTGTAATTCTTCTTCATCGGTCATTGTTAATCCGACCTTTAATCTTGATTATAGTCTAACTACCCTTCTTACTAGAAAAGTCTGGTATGGGAATCGGTTTAATCTCCATGCTGTACCAGTAGCACTCACAGATTGATCTTACACACACGCACTCACTCACACAATGTATATGGCTAGCTACTATTTTTTCGAGTACATTCATCTGCTATGGTGCCAAGCCAATCCCAACTGTATTTTTTCTTCAACACCGACAAAACCAACTAGCTGTTTATACTACAGCTATGCCGAGTGAACCTTAATTACTGTTTCTGGGAGATAGCGCATCCTCTGGCGTCATCAACAATTTAAACAAAGTGAGCGCTCTCGAATCCTTGGCCACAATGACTTGTGACTTTATGCTAGAATGACCATTGATGGTATTTGAATAGTTCTCTTCTTCCAATTTCACTTTTAAGGTTTTGGTTAACCTGTGGTATGATTTTCAGGCACTTTCCTTTCAAGAAGATTGTGAGATTCGAACCCGGCACTCATGTTTAGAAAATGAGTGTTCTACCACACGCCTATATATCAGTAATATTAAATGGCTGGAATCGTAAAAAGTAAGAAGCAATTTTATTAGGGGCGGGCCATAGAGACCAATTTTTTTTTTAAAGTGGGGAAGTGTTTTATCCCACTCATTTGTGTCAAAATAGAAGGAAATGGAACAACTTTTTGAAAATTGGGATGGAGTTAAATTTAACCGCCCCCCTCCCACCAAAAAATCACTAAAAATGACAACGTATTCCACAAAACTTTAAAAATGAGCCACACACTTTGCTGATTTTGATTTAGATGATTGAATATATGGTTATATGTTGTTTCTACAAAGCTTACACAGAAATTAGGAAAATATTTTTTTATGTTTTAAGCAAAAATAGACCTATTTTGGGTTAAATAAACGGCCCTCATGACAGATTCAGTTTCCAAGAATTTGGAGATTGAAACTTGGTAGCTACAACCCTCCTGTCACAGCACATACCCCTACATCTTCTTTGCATGAGTCACACTTGTGAGGTGCTTGAAGCATGTAGAGAGTAAATTTGAATTAAAGGAAAAAATAATCAAAACAATGCCATCTTTGAAATCTCTCCTGGCTAAAGGTTTAATTCCTGTAATTGATATATTCTGTAAACTTATATCGAATTATGGTCATAAAACAAAAATCTATGAGAAATTTGATGATGTATCGAATAAAGCTGGTAAAAAGTAAAAAGGTTGCATTATATAAAGAAAAACGTTTTGGTCTCCTTGAATATAGTACTGCTGCTTTGCTTCACCATTTTGATGATCTAAGGAATACTGTCTCAGATACAACATCAAATAATCAACTGGTACAGGCATGTGAATTGTACCTTGAAGTGGAATATATTGAATGCGCTTTAAGCTTTAACATGTGTGACATGGTTTACTTTCACGATTCCATTTTTAAACCTGTGTGAGTTGGAGTCACCAAAAACCCTCTTCATCATTCTTCTTGCTCTTTATAATGGCCTGAGATGTTCAAATATGAACACTTTTATCCGACAGCCTGTCTTGATAATGCAATGTCGTAGTATTCGGTGATTTTAATTTAAAATATTCAATTTTGTCCTTGTGTTTTCCTGAAATTTGGTCTATTTCAGCTCCAAAATACCATATTGTTTTGGAAAGACTCACTATTGTGTACGTAGAAACATCAATTTCATCATTGGAATCATTTTGGTTAAGATTTGTTGGTCAGTATTGATGTTATTTGGAATAGGCTGTCATTTTTAGTGGGTCTTTGGGCCTTAGGCAGGTCTGCGCACGTTTCGGTCCGTTCCATCCAAAGTTTCAAATTTTTTCCAAAAGTTGGCCAATTTCTTTCTATTTAGACACAAATGAGTCGAATAAAACACTTCACAACTTTTTTTTTTTTTAATTTGGTCTCTATAGCCTACTCCTGATTTTATACAACTTAATAGAAAATCTGTTTTATTCTAACAATTTTGGAAATAGTTTTTATTTATAGATTATTTTTTGAAGCAGATTTATGAATGTGATGAGAAAATTTTACTTTCTTCGGTATTGGTATTTGTTCTGTTAGTAAATATGAAAGTTTCTTATTTTAGTCAAATTTTATTAAAACACTTAACACATCATTCCATGTCCGTTAGTAATCAGTATAGATGAAAAATGAATAAGTCTTCAGCAATATTGTAATTCAAATTTCTTATTCTCGAGGAATTACCAGCCAAAGGAAGCTATCTTACCGATAATGCTACGGTAACCAACTTGTGACAATACTTCAAATCTAGTCACATACCCTTTATTTATCTTCTCTAACGTCTGATACACCACCATTAAATTTATTTACATTCTAGTACTATTCGTTGTAATATAATTTTTAGATGGATCTTTTTTTAATTATTTCTAATTTGTGATTGGTTAAAAATCATCATTGATAATGTTTGATCTATGAAATTTGAGTAAGATTACAAAATTCTCATAG
This sequence comes from Acanthosepion pharaonis, assembly GCA_903632075.3. Classification (NCBI taxonomy): domain Eukaryota; kingdom Metazoa; phylum Mollusca; class Cephalopoda; order Sepiida; family Sepiidae; genus Acanthosepion; species Acanthosepion pharaonis. The sequence goes on from CAHIKZ030005626.1 coordinate 669,119, forward strand.
TTATTAACATTAATAATGATCCTTGACTGATTTAGCAGTCATCTTTCGGTGTTCTCTGCCGTCTTTTCCCTATTTCTGAATCCCGTGTTTTATTTATTTATTATCCAGGCTTTGAATAACAAGGATATATTTATTATCCCAGCTTTGAATGATCGGATTATATAGGCTTTTCGTTCCTTTGTGCTACTAAGCCCAATCAGCATTAATTCTCCATTCGTTATCCAGGAAATTATCGGATATTCCAAATTACCATATATTCTTTTACCATTCAAGAAATTCTGAATAAAAGGTTCTGATCCTTAGAGGTCAGCCAGAATCTTGCCGCTGTCTTAATGTTTCAGGGTATATACTAAAACCAAATCAAAATCTAGGGCCTTTTCACTCCTGTTGGAGGAACCCTTCCTTGATTGTCCATATCCTCAAGGATGTAGTCGTACTCAACACGATGGTGGTTGACTCTGGAGAGTTCATCGGCCCCTTAACAGCTCTTTTTTTAGCTTTCTTGAAACCAGGATCTGGTGAATTAATTAATCTAGTCGCCGACCACTCAGGATTAGAATTAAGAATTGTCCTTCTCCTAGACCGATTCCCACCAGAAGGCTATCGGACTCAGAAGAAGAGAAGGATTCATACATTTCCCAAAGGTATTTTCACGTAAGTGAATGTAATGGATTGCGACTGGAATTCGAACATGGCTCTCTGATTCCTCAATCAGTTATGTGGCATGCGTGAAACACGCTTAGGCAATCCTGTATCTTTCATGACTGACGAGGCAATTTTTTTTCCCGTAGTAGATTGCTATTTCTTTCTGCGGTAGGCCAGTTGCTATCCAAGGATATAGAACCCTGTCTGTCCTGCTATTTACCCATAGCTGGTGAGGAGAAGAGGATTCATACCTTTCCTAAGGGTATTAGCACGTTAGTGAATGTAATGTCTTCTACTGGAATTCGAACACGGTTTCTAGATTTCTCCGTCTGAATCGCTATCCATTACTCCACCGTACCTTCATACATACCAAATATAAAAAAAAACGAGCAGGAATAGATTGCTATTGTCCTGAGGTCAAAGTTATTCATATCTCTTAGTTACTTGGAGCAAAAAACTCTCATATCAAGAGATAAAAAAATACAATATTTTCTTAAGCTGCAGCCCCGAACTGTTATCATTAATACTCGTAAGTGTCTTTTTCGAAGTAGAAAAGATCAAACTTTTGTTTTCAGATAGATAAAATAATTAAGAAAAAAAAAAAACATCAAAGTAAGTGGTCTCTTGTATCAGAGGTCATCGTAATAGTTTAAGTATTTGTTGTTTGGTGGAGATCAGACTGGCTTTTTAGACAATATCCAATACTTCTACACTAGGAAATCTTTGGAAACGGACTGCTTTTTGAGAATTAGATATTTTTTCCGTGCTAGCGTCAATTGCTTGTCAGGACTTGTTCTTTCTACCCAGATTTGGAGATATTTTGTTCGCTTTTATCGCATCCAACTGTCTCAGACAATCAGTGAAAAAACCTGTTGAATTAAATCGGAAGAGAATATTTCTTTTCTTTCATTCTATATTCTTTCATTCCTTTATTTCATTCAACACTTATTCTTGCTCCAATCTTTTCCCTTCCTCTCTCCAAAATTTCTTCTTTTTCTTTTTTTCCCTTCCTTCCCTTTTCAATCCTTTCCATTCTATTGACAAATCATTTCTTCAAAAGCGCTTCCTTTCCATTTATCTTCAAATGCTTACTTTTTTTAATCAAAGATTTCTCTTGAGTGAAATGAACCTTTGCATCAATTGTGTTTTACGCCCAAGAGTTTTATGAACAGAACGACTGATGGCAGTTTAGCTTGATCCTAATGCATCGATTGGAGCTTTGTAAATTGAACTCAATTATTTGCTCCAGATATTGCTGCGAATGTATTTTCAGTTAAAAAAAAATGGACTGCTAGCTTTTTATTTGGTTTACTTTACATTCAATGACATCAGTATCCAAAGTTTCCTTTGCCACATCTGATGCAAAGAGGCGTAAACTGGTTCTTGCATATGAATAAGCATACATAAATACACACAGCCAAAAAAAAAAAATACATTTAATATCCATGGAATTCGAGATATAATAAAGATAACTCCTTTATGTTTCTTGAGGTTAGGCAATTATTGCTTTTCAGTAAAAAAAAATATGACAACCTTTCATGTTTCAGTTGAAGTCTCTAAATGTTAAGGAGTATACATTCGAAAACATTCTTATTGTAAGCCTGTTTTCTACTTACATATAATAATAATAATAATAATAATAATGATAATGCCTACTAAATAATAATAATAATAATAATAATAATGATAATGCCTACTAAATAATAATAATAATAATAATAATAATGATAATGCCTACTAAATAATAATAATAATAATAATAATAATGATAATGCCTACTAAATAATAATAATAATGATAATGCCTACTAAATAATAATAATAATGCCTACTAGTATGTTTGTTTGTTTAATGTTTAACGACCTATCAATCTATTGCCTACTAGTTTATGATGAGATAATCCCCGGTTGCGGACGTCTGATCAGGCACATTTGTGCTTCTTCAACACCCACAGAGCCAACTTGTGGTTTATACAGCAGCTATTCTGAACGTATCTTATTCACAAATTCTGGAAGACAGCATAATCATCAGTATGACAAAGCCAATCCACTTAAATCCCCGGGTAACGATTTTTATTCATTTCACTCCAAGCAAGGCGATAATGCCACTAAGATATAGAGGGGGGTTACAGGGAGCGAAAAAAGAATAAGATTTTTGTGGGAAGTGAGGAAAAAGACAATAAAAGAACAGGATTTAGGGAGACAGAAAATGATGATTGACATTGCATTTAAACTTTCGACGATTGCAGTTGACTGAGAAGCAAGAAATCGGAAGGAAGTTCCACAGAAGAGAAGTGCGAAAAAAGAAACTGTTAGAATAGAAGCGGCGATTGCATCTAGTTTGTAAAACGGTGAGACCTAATTGCCAAGCTAGTAGCACGCTTAAATTCATGTAGTTGAGGTACTAGGAAAGAAAGCTCATCAGAACAGTTGCCGTGAAACTATTTGTAGAAAAGACAGAGGGAAGCAACATCATGTTGGTGAGAAAGTAAGTCGAGATGTTAACTAAACATTGATTACATTTTATCAAGAATCTTGAAATGTACTGCAGGAGCACCAAGCCAGATATGGTAAAAGTATTCAATGCACGGGCGATTTTTAGATTTATAAATGTGCAAGATGGATCCTGACAAGAAAAAAATTCTGGTACGACACAGTGAACCAACTTTTCTAGCAATAGATGCAGATCGTTATGTCTCTTACTATTGTGATTCAATATAGTTGTCATATAATTATCTCCTAGAATTTAACATCATCCATGTTAATAGTATGTAGAAAAGATGATTAAATGAAGGTAGACTTGTTTTGGGGGCGTTAAAAAGCCATTTCTTGCCCCAATTAACCACTGATTAGAGGTCATTTTCGAGAGCGGTTGCCAGGTTTATTTTGTCGGATATGTCGGATTTGCTATCAAGACAGGAATAAATAATAAATAATGTCCTCTGCATAAATACCGACTTGGGAACTGATGACATCGGAAAGGTCGTTGGTGAAGATCAGAAATAACGTATATCCAAAGATAGAGTCCCGGGAGACCACTGCATTAGCATGAAATGATCTGGAAGTGTACCAGTTCAACAGGATCTTCATTACACGATTTGTTAGGAACGATTGGATTAAGCCAAATATTCGTCTAGACCTTAGACCTATGCAGGCCACCACGACTCCCGTACAGTTTTTTTATACCCAATTTCACTCAAGATTTACTTCAACCCAACTACCATACCAGTGAGCAAATCAAAGTACTAGAGATTGGACTAGAAACTCTCCTGATTTAAATCCAATTGAGAATGTGTGGTCAATCTGCAAGGAAAGACTTCGTGGAATGGACATACGAAGTACTAACACGTGCACTGAGTCATGTTTCATTGGAAAAATACGAAAAAAGGAAATAATAACGGAATTATTCGTTTTATTTCAATTAATTTGCACAAGGGCGTATATTAAATATTTTTCAAGTTAAATATTATGAACCATCAATTGTAAGAAAACAGAATGTAGAGTTGTCAGCGAGAGAAAAGCCTAAAATGCGAACTATGAACTGGTGATGTCAACATCCAACGAGTATCTGGGATGTGTTTTAACAGATGCAGGAAATGAGACACCGAAGTTGCATTGGAACAGTGAAAGATGTATTCCAAAAGAAAAGAGTACTGAACGGTTATATAATATCAATCTTCTTATATTGCATTGAATACTGGCCAATTTCCTCCCAATTATGGAACGGACTCAAGAGACTATAACTATAATCTTAACCTCTTCCAGTCGGGAGTCAACCGTTGTCTATCCTACATATCCTCATCATATTCACCTCTTACTCATTTCCTGTACGTTCTTACATAACCACATTTAGTAACCCTCTATCTTGTGTGGCTCTTGGGTCTTATGAAGAGAAGACTTGAGGCAAAAGAAATGTAGTTCTACAGAAAGATGTTTAGAATGCCATGGACTGAACATGTAAGGAACGAGGAAGTCTTAAGAAAATGGGAACAAAGAGGACATTTCTACTTAGAAAGAGACAGCTGAAACTTGTGTAACACATAATGAGGAAAGAAGGTTTAGAAAACTTGATACATAAAAGAGATATCGGAAGAAAAAGAGACCTGACGAGGTTATATGAATGGATGGTAGAACGGAGAGTAGGAAAGATGGTGAAATGTTAGACATTACTAAGAACTACAAAGGATAGGAAGTAGTGAAGAGCCCTGATCATACATGTCTTCAGGAGCCATGGTACATAGAAGAACCTTAATCAAAAGTTAATTGAGAGATAATATTGCGTTAATATTTTATATTGAGAGGGATTCCCTGCCATGAAAAATAACAAATTCTAACTTTATATCTGACAGACATACTTACTACAAGGTCAGCAGAAAATACACAACTACTTTAGCCACAGGGCGGACCCTAAAAACTTATGATTGTTACTGAAAATGTCCCAAGGAAACTGCATGACTTTTTGCTTGTTCTAGAGCAATTCTATTTTGAAAAGGTCCATGTTGACAACTTAGTCACTTATCTTTTTGGCATAAATTAGTTTAAATTACAAGAGACCCCATGTCGGCATTTCTCATCCTGTTTTCAAATAACCTTTTTCTTCAGCAAAGCACGGCGAAATATTGACCTTTAACACAACGAGATTGTTCCAACCCAAATTATATTATTGTAGCAGCCGGTAGCGATATGAAGAAATGAAAGAAAAAGAAACAAAGAAATATATATGTATCAAGGAGACACGGTGGAGTAATGGTTAGCGGTGCGGATCGAGGAATAGGAGAGCCGAGTTCAAATTTCAGTCGGGTTCATTGTTTTCAAAAAAAGGTACTCTCGGGAAATGGTATGGAACCATCTCTATAGCTATGAATAAATAGAACAGATTGAGTCCTGTAGCTTTAGTTGGAAAACTGTCTAGGAGGAGGAAAAAAACTTTGTATGGAAACCAGGCTTGTAGGTCCTGCCTGTTTAGGTAAAAACCTAGAAATGAAAGGAGAAGAAACAAAGAAATATATATGTATCAAGAAGACACGGTAGAGTAATGGATAGCAGCTCGGATTGAGGAATCGGAGAGCCTAGTTCGAATAACCTTAAAAACAAATTCACCTCGCATGTCGTCTCGAAGAAAGAAAAGGAAATAATGGATTCCTCGGGTTTAGTACAATGGTTCGAACAAAAGACTTAGGCATGGATCGACGTGGATCGCTCTGATTTCGAACCACTCGCCCATGTATTACCCTCGCCACGACTGTGTATTCCACCAGCATGCTCAATCTCAGTCTCACCAGTCTCACCTTCGATCTCTTGCCATCGAGAGACACGTCGATAACAGGAGATCAAGAGGAAGACCAAGGCAATGCTGTTAAAGAAATAGCTTTTAGCAGGACTCGAACTTTCTTTCCATGTTATAGATGTTCTTCTAACACAAGCATCAGTTATTCAGACCTGGGAAACACCTTGTGTGAGCGGAGTCAGAACTACACCTACGCCAGTTATATCGGTCCCAAAGGTCAGTGAATGTAAAACGAAAGCACAGTAAAAGGTGGGAATAGATTTAATATCAAGCTTCTAGTTTGCAGAACAATATTTCCTCCCATAGAATCAATGTCTGGGATCAAGGCGAGCTTTCAATTTAGAGGACATAGACTGTGATTTCACTTGAAGAGAGATGGACTCCGCTTATTCTACTTGCACAAGACACGCTGATATGTGGAAGGAATTGTTCGAGTGTTCAGCGACCCAACAAGCATTCTTTCAGTCAAGGGAATGATGACCATGATGACTTTACAGTGCACAAAATACGTATTTAAATCACCTCTGAATCTATCTTTGATACGAAGCTCCTGCAATTCAGTTTTAAAGTCGAGTGATTGAGTTTTTATTTTACGGCGTATCAACCTTTTGCAAGTTGGTATTTAAAGCTAGAAACTATAGACGGTAATTTTTGGACGATACTAATGATTTACTGATACGTCCTACTAATTAACCCATAGTTGGAGGGAGAAGAGATGGATTCATATCTTTTCCAACGGTATTAGCGCGTAAGTGAATATGACGAACGCGACTGGAATTGGAACCCGGCTCTCCTAGTTTTAATTTTGAGCCATTATTCAAGCCGCACATCCTAGCTTATAGCAACTGTTATTCTACACATGCTGAACTTCGATGATCGCACGAGGAGCGGTGTTTCAATGTGTTATGTCGAACATTAATTAGATCAAACAAATAAAAAGTTGACGGTAAGCGTAAAAGAAAAAAGCTATTTACCTTTTTTATGAATACTCAATGAACATCTTCGTATGATTTGATAGGCATGAAAGGAAAGAAAGAAATGCGTCACTTACCATAAATCCTTGATACCATATTTTGATCTGTCTCTCGGTAAAATGGGTGTGTTTTTTGAGGAATTGCATGTCTTCCTTGGAGAGTTTCTTCTTTGATGGTTTTAAGCCCATTTTGATTTTTACTTCACGTGAAATCTGGGAAACAGAAAATGAAATCTGAAATCGAAACAGAAAAATGTATATATATATATATATATATATATATATATATATATATATATATATATATATATATATATATATATATATATATATATATATATATATATATATATATATATATATATATATATATATATATATATATATATATATATATATATATATATATATATATATTATATATATATATTATATATATATATATATATATATATTATATATATATATATATATATATATATATATATATATATATATATATATATATATATATATATATATATATATATATATATATATATATATATATATATATATATATATATATATATATATATATATATATATATATATATAATGAAAATATATACCTCGAGGTGGTGTAATATATATATATAATCTTGGCTCGCTAAAGCAATTACGACTGAGTAGCGAGTTCGATCCTCACTGGGTGCCTCCTAATTTCGGCCTTGTGCCACATCTAGGCTACGCTTGGAAAATCACTTGGGCACCCCGGCGTGGTGTAATGGTTAGCAAACTTGACTCGCTAGATCAGTTACAACTGAAAAGTGAGTTAGATCCTCACTAGATGCCCCATACTTTCGGCCTTGTGCCACATCTAAGCTACGCTTGGACAATAACAATATATATGGATAAAGACATACATTTTTTTCAGGCTAACTATAAAAGTGAAGGTAAACTATAAAGGATGCGAAGTGATGTAATTTAATATTTAATATCTAATAAACGAAAGCAAGAAAAATCTCGTTACTGTTGTTGCTGAATTATACACACACACTATTAACATGAAACGAACAGACAACTTGCCAAAAGGCCTAACACCTTAATCAAGAGAAAAACTTGAATAAGGAAAAAAAAAAAATGATCTAAAGTCAGGTACCTACATATCCAGTAAATAAAAGTGCTCAACGCCTAGATTAGTGCAAAACATTCTTCCCTATGTTAACTCCTTTCAAAAGACAGCCCGTTAATACTAGTTTCACTCTCATGCGATCTGCTTTGGTATGATTTGTTTGTTTTACGGCATATCAAACTCAATAGGTTATTTAATACCCGACAAGGTTTTTATTGCAAAAATATATTACTGTCAATAATTTCTATCCTCAAAAATGTATTTCAGGTAATATTCTTTTCTTCCAAAAACGTATTGCTGGTAATAATTTTTCCTCAAAGAATTTATTGCTGGTATTAAAATCTATTTTTACAATTTCATAGTGCTTTGAATCCAGTTTGAGGCTTAACTATTTGCCGATAGGTAGGACCCTGACAGATGCTACCACCCCGGATGAGTGTAGACCTGGGAATCCCAGCAATTAAGAAGTGGTTCCACGCTCCTCAAAATTTCATGATCAAAGGCCTTGCTATTGGATGTTGCTGATCTTCTTACCCAGGACCTAACGATATTGATTTATTTTTTTGTTTTCCTTTTTTTTATAAAAATACTTTTTGCAAAATGAAATCCTTACAGTTGCCTTGATAAAGCTCATCAAAGGACGAAAAACATTGGTAAATAAGTTTTCTTTTTTTCTTCATTCACCGAAATTGAAAGAGGATTTAAGGCCGTGGTGTAATGGTTGATACCCATCTCAAAATAGAGATGCTTAAACTGTTTTAAAAAGGGTAAAGGGCACTAGGAAGTGGGTGAAGTGGACTAAGGCGCACTTCCTTAGGTTGGCTAGTTTCTCCTTAATCTATGTCGCAATTTCTGTGATGAGGAATTATCAAGATTTACCTTAATTATAATCAGAATATTGTCTTCGCCTTTGTTGTTTTTACCACAACGTTTCGGCCGTTGTGCCACCATCAGGTTCTTGTCAATCAGGGTAACCTTAAGAGAATTTCGAACAGAAATCTTTATTTAATCTACGGGGCTAAATTGTTCTCGTACCGCTGTCGATGTCTACGGATATATCGTCTAGTTCTTATTTAGTACTACGTAGTTATTGCTTATTTTTGTTTCCACTGATTCTAAGTCAGCACAGCTCGGTCCAGGGGTTGAACTTGCAATGCATGAACCAACGCTTTAATACACAGGCTATTTTCTCGTTAGTATCAAATGGCTGAATTATTTCCAAACAAGTCTCAGATAACGTATTATTTGGCGTATTCTTTTATATATAACAGAGGATGTCTGTGTTTCTGTCTGCCTGTGTGATACCTTTTCACTCGAGATCCATCCAACCGATTTTGAACAAAGTTGGCACATACATTGTAAGAAATTGGTTCTTAGCGTAAAAAATCGACAATTAAAAAAAAAAACAGTAATCGATAAAACCGATCAAAAATCGATAAATTCAGCATTTTTCCGCCGATTTCGTTCAAACTCGGTATGTAGGTTACTTACATCATGAAGAGTTCAACGATACTTCAGTTTTATTTCTTCGCCACTGCGTTTAGCGAAAAACCGATTTCAACACAAATTTTAAACTAAAAACTCCCTCAATTTTCAAGCAATCTAATACAAACTTCACTCAATTGTAGCCAACAATAAATTGATAATTTAACAGTCATTTAACTTGATAACTGAGTCCACACATATAGTGAAAACCCGCGGAAATAGCGAAAAATGGCGATTTTTACTGGTTTCTTATTTTTCGTTGATCTTTCAACCAAATTTCATGAGATTAACAAATACTTTATAAATGTACCCTCATTTACATCCCTGGTAGCACACTGACAAATTGAATATCAAAAACTGCAAAATAATTGTGGTCTGAAGTGGATCTTCATGTTGCCTGTTTTACTCCTTCATGTCCTCGGCTAACTTCAATTGAATAAATACAGAGTACTTTCTTATATCAGTAACTGCATGAATTCAAAATGCTTTTTGATGAAATTACTTTAAAGTAATTGAAGAAAATAGCCTCTGTTACATCTAAACATGATGCTGTTTTTGATCCATTCTAACTGAACGGTTTTTTTCCTGATCGACCATCTAGGTATGGCTGCTAGTTTCGTATAAATGCAAGAATCATGTGTTTAATCCTTTCTCTGTCGGAAAAGGGAATTCATGATGTTAGAAAGAAGAAAATCTATCGCATATCAAACATTTTCATGTTTAAATAAGTCACATTAGTATAGTAATTAAGGATTCTCATTGGTCACACTAACGAGCGTACAAATGAACCGTTGCCGGTTTCCAATAATAATCAATTAGTCTCTGTGCTTTCGTCGATTTGCCAATCATACAAACGATTTATTTGAGCTTTAACCAATTTTAACCCGTGCAGTCATGTCCGAGAAAATCAGAAACATTCTAAGATACTACAAGGCTCGAACATACAACCAACGTCTTCAAGGACTACTAAGTTGATCTCGGCAAAATTCAGCTATATACATATAATTAGTATTAATAATAAAATTCACCTTTTCCAATCGTGTATTTGTTGCTGGGCGTACTACTATTCAGGTTTTGTGTTATTAAACGGTTGAAGAGGGGTTTTCTAGAAGTTAACGCCTTTAACGCAAGCAGACTTTTTATTAAAGTGGTCGATATTAAGAACTTCGTATTAATAAGAGAAAAATTTCCAGCATTTTTATGCCAAATTATTTGGTTTAGAAGAATTTATCGTACCATTATTGAATCATCTTATGATTTTGCACCAATTCAACATGAAAAAAAGGCTTGGAAATTTTGTTAAAATAGAAGAATGGGACATTCTGATAAACAGAAGGAATCAAAATATATTATTCTACCCACCAATTCTCTCATAACTACAATTGAAAAGAATATATCTAAACTTACCATAAAATTACACTAGTTCTAAAACAGTAAGAGATTTAACATAAAATAATAATAAGCTAAAACTTGAAGGAAGAATTTACTCTATCACTATTTACTGTAATAATTGCCATAAAGAATACATAGTAGAAAATAAAATAGGAATTTAAATAAACGATTATGTGAACACAAAAGGGATCTTTTACAAAACAATACACTCAATGTATTAGTTGCTTACTGTAATGAGTTTGACCAGAATTCGATTAAAAAACAGTTACTTTAATTAAAAGAACAACTAGCTTTTTACTAAGATAAAAGGACATAGAAAGTTATTCAATCACTAGATAAGCTCCAGGAAATTTGCGTCCACGTTCTTAAAACATTTCACCTTCTTTGGCAGATGTATTATTATGTTGGACATTTCATAACAAAAGTGATAAAATTATAAACAAAAAGAAACGAAATTAAATTGGCTTGACTATATATCCAAAAAATAAAGTTTAAAATTTAAGCGTCCTGTCTTCATGCGCAGATGTAGTGACATCAACATAAACGCCACTTTAGTCTGATGAAGTCTGTAAAGATGAAAAAAGAATTTCCACTTTGTCATTAATATTCCTAAAAGCTTTTCAAGTAAACTATGCTTTTATTAAACAAAAACAGTCCTGGCTTTGATTTGATCTGATATACTTACCATTTGCATATACGCGAGCAGATACAAGGCTGACAGTAAATGTAACAACTTGACAAATCGAAGAGTACTTCACCCATGAGTTTGCTTACTCATTTCGTCAAGTATAATGAACTGATAAAAATATTTTAAAGATATTTAACAGTGGGTCAGTGTGTAGAAATGTGAATTCATACATTTTCAAGGGTATTAATGCGAAACGAACTCAATCAGCTTCAGCCGGAATTCGATCTCAGTTACTGTATTCCATTGTCTGTGACTATAACCGTTACGCCAACGCGTACCTTTGCACATGCATCTACATATTACCTGCAACTGATATTCGTACTACTCAGCATACTCTGCAAAAATATTCAACAATTTCTATGGCCACCTCGATCGCTAGATTTTTCACCCATTTTGTATGTATGGGGCATGATGGAACGATGACTGACTCGTCCACTTAAACCCACCTACAACGCTTGCTGTATTTTATCGAGACGGGAAATGCTGTATTGTAGGATGATATTTGCTACCTGTACGATCATATGTTAAAGACTTGTGTTGACCCTAAAGAAAGTTACATATTGTGTTAATATAGGGTCTAAATAGTTTTTATACACACCTTATTGAGGAACCTGTGCACGTATTGGTCTGTATATGTTATTACTGTAATACAGCTACTTTTTGATCATTTCCCACCAAGACAATAAAGACACTCAAATGTAAGGGGGTACTGACAGTGATTGGATATGAGAAAAAAAGAGAGAGAACAATAAAAGAACAGGAATTATGAAGACAGAAGATAACGATTGACATTGCATTTATATTTTTGAAAATCTAAGTTGGCCGGAAGGCAAGAAGAAGGAAGTGCAAGAGAAGAAGCTGTTAACATATAAATTACGGTTACATCTAGCCATTGCAACTGTAAGATTATGAGATCTAATTGACAATGTAATACTGCGCTTGAATTCGTAAAGTCGATGTACCAAAGAGGGAAGTTCCTCAGAATAATTATCATGAAAATATTTATAGAAAAGGCACAGAGAGTCTAAATTACAACGGCGGGAAAGTGACTGAAGCCGAGATGCCAGGTCAGTATCTAATATTGCAGATTCTTCTTCGTAATTTATCAATAATCTCTAAATACAAAGAATTACCAGATCAGATGTGACAGCAATATTCAATGCATGGAAAAACGGTAAACTTTTTTTAATATAGATTCTGGAGAATTTTTCTTGGATGTTTAATCTTGAGGAAATTAAAGCATATATTCAAGGTGTTGTGATTTTTTCCCCTCGGAATGTATCGGGGGGTGATAAATGGAAGAGATGTAAATAATTGATATATTGAGAATTTGGCTTCTCACCAGAAGACTTAATTATTCGCTGGCATGAAATAATAAATGGGAAAGAAAAACGGAAGAGAAAAATGTCTCGTAGTTTGATGCAAATGATAACGATGTAAAGGATGAAAACAAGGAAGATGAAAGGAAGATGACAAAAGGAAAAAAAAAAAAAAAGAAGAGAATAGGAAGACACCGTAGAGGAAAAGGAGAGAACAAACGGAAAGAGAAAAAAACAGGACGAGAACGAAAAGAGAAACAAAAAAAGAGGAAACGAATGAACGGAGGAAAAAAAAAGGAAACGAACGAACGGAGAGAAAAGAAAGAGAACGAACGGAGTGAAAAGGAAGATAGCGAGAAAGGGAAAAGGGAGAGAGGATGAGAACGAAAAAAAGAGGAAGACAGACTAAGAATAAAAGCAGGAAAATGCAAAAAGACGAACAAATACGATAAGTAATGGATATCGAACATCGACCACAATAAAAAACAAAAAATATTCTATAGAAAAACAATAAATTTAAAAAAATGTGATCATATAGAATATGAATTTGCTCAAAATGCATATTGCTGATGTCTTACAATCAGCCTTATCATCATAATCATTTGTGATATCAAATGTAGCAGTTAAAAACATTAAAGAAAATTACTGAAATTAATGCCCCCAAAATTGACTAACACCAAAGATACTGTCCACGATTGATGTATTTGTCTCTGAGAAAGTCTGTGAATTGCAGCAATATGCACGTGCGCTTAGTAGGCTAACGCAATCTATTGCAATTCCGCAGTACCGAAAAACATTTCTATTCCCGTGTCATTCCTTTTACTGATTGGATAATTATCCGAGCGAATCGAATGGATAAAATTCCATTTTCTGTTCAAGCAATCTTGCCAGCAAAACAAGGATCTTGGTTGAACGTCTGCTGCCAGATACCTTCAATTACATTCACAATATTTGTAGGTTTTCTTTATTATTTTTTCTTCCGATTGCTACTTGATTTGTGTTATTCACCGTTGGCGTTATTAGTTGTCCAAGCGATGATGACTTCCCCGAGCGACTTGATCTGCTTGCTTGTAATTAGTCAATCATACAACACAACAACGGGGGAAGTTTTACTTAAAAAAAGTATAGTAAACTAAAATGCGTACATGGTAGCCGCAACTGTATCTTCTCACCTCCTATTTATAAAATCTATTCTGTAATTATTTGCCTGTTACCTCTAAGCTTCTAGGATTTTTACTTGTTTCCTCTTAATATTTTTAATAAGTAAAAAAAAAAGAAAAAGAAAAGAGAAGCTATTAATAGGCATGAAGTGTTAGACTTAGTTGGTCAATTTATCCAATAAAAATTATTAGGAAATCGATGGCCGATTAGATAGGAAATTGATTCATTCTTCAAGCTATAATATTTTAATGGTATTGCGCTAACATAGTTTGCACTATTACGTGCCGTTTTGCAGTGTTAGAGTGGCAAATATACAGAGATCATTAGCGTGTCTTGGTCATTATTTATGAGATCTGTGGTGGAAGGGAAGATTTATTGTAAATGCCCGCCGTCTTTCTATTTCAACAATAGACTGACAGCACTGAGTTATATGGTAACAGTAGCATTGCAAAATCATTTAAATTCTTCATCGTTAAGCATCGTGATATGCCAGTGAAGAGACCTTTAGCGACGGAGAGGTTGTCATGATTTCACGCGGGGAAATCTGACACCTGTCTGATGCTGCCCACAACTCATTTTCAAATTCGGTTATCAAGTTTCATTTGGTCTTGTTGCTTATATTTAGAGTTTGTATCTTTACTTTTTATCACACAAATTTTGGTTCCCTAGGTTAATGATCGTATTTTTAATGTCGAATTCTGATTATAAGTCTACGTGCTTATTTTCGTAAACGCCAGTCCTAGTCACCTTCTTGTTCAATTTTAGCGCACTATCCCAACGCGCGGCTCCATTGGGGAGTGTCCGCAATAAACCATACCACCGGTTGATTCAAGAGTTGTGAGTGAAATTGGGTAGACAAAACTGTTTGGAATCCGTCGATGGGTGTGTCCTAGCATGAAGTTCCGAGTCATCGTGACCGTGAGACAAGAATACTGGCCTTGTTCAACTACTTTTCACGCTAGATTGTGCGTTTTGTCAAAGAAACTGTAGCTACAGTCTGCTCAGCTTAGTTGCAATATAAACCACAAGTGGGCTCTGGATACTGACGAAAAGCAAATGTAGCTGAGAAAGTGTTTACAACAGGGATAGCTAGCTATCTCAACAGAGGAGAACCCGTAGAAAAGGGAAGAGTAACTGCTGCTGCTGTTCATCATCATTTTCTTCTAATAATAATAATAATAATAACAACCTGTAACAATTTTATGGGACTTTATAATATACACAGAACAATCAAAGCTAATCACCCAGATATCGTGATCAAAGACCACAAAAACTGAATGTGCTTTCTTATTGATATGACAGCACTTGCAGATTGTAATGTATATTTGAAGAGCTTAAAAAAATAAATAAATAAAACTATCAAAATACAAGCATATTGAAGTGGAAATCTTAAAATTGTGGTGCATTAGGTCATCAATAATTCCAGTTGTAGTTGGAGCACTCGGATTGATTAGAAAATTTTCCGATAGATTCATTGAAGACATTCCTGGTAGCCCATCACTTAAAGCAATGCAAAAAATTGTATTCACAAGTACAGCTCACACATTACGAAGAGCTTAATTTATATAAAATATGTGTGATCTTAGTTTTATTTTTGCTTTATAAAAAGACCAATGGAAAATGTCATGAATTCATTTCTGACCTTAGATCTCTGGTTGGGACCCGGAAGGTAATGTGCGTACAACAGAAATCAAAGGAAGAAATAATAAAAATAATAATAATAACAATAACATGTTCTCTCAGTTGGCTTCTGATCTGTGTGCTGAACTCGTAACCTTCGAATACCCTTATCAGCGACTCTATTTATAAAGTCATGTTCTAAATAATAATTGGTGGCTTCTGGAAACTCAAATTTGTTCCATGTTCATTTTTGTTTTAATCAATGGTTTCCTCGTGTTGCTTATATTATTAATGACCGGATGATTTCTTTTTGAATTTCACTCCAAACAAAAGAGCATAAATGGTGAGCTCTTCAGTCTTCATATTCCAGAGAAAAATTTATTCTAAGATTTGTTTCGAAGTTAAACTTGTTTGCATTTATTGGTGCTATAGCGTTTGGGCAAAACTATTATAACGTTTTCGGCTGGGAATAAGCTGCACCAATCAGGACATGTATCCATATTTCTGTTTACTACCTTTTCTGCAAAAGCTCAATTCTTGGAATGACGACTTCATTATTACAGAAAGCAACAAAATTATTATTTTGGTCATTTTTCTCACTTTCGCTAGTGCATTCTAAGAACATTGTTGCCTGACGGTGCTGGTCCGTTTTCGGAAAAATCGAAAATTTCCATTTACTAAAGTTAAATTATTATAAAAACGTCGAATGATTTCTCATGGCCGTCGCCATTTTGAATTCGATCAGATATTCTGCAGCAGAGGCTCAGATCAATGACATCTCGGCATATAATATAATAAAAATAGGTAATAAAACAAGTGGTATTGTGTGCTAACATAGGTCTACGCTGGGTTGGAAATAGCATCAAGCGTTAATCAGTTTATAAAATGAACGCGAGGGACCAAAATTTCATTGTGCCTTGAAAACATACATGAGTTTCGAAAAAGACTATGCCCGTCAGCACCAGCGGAAGCTTTCATTTAGAAATTATATATATATATATATATATATACACACAAGCAGGTTTCTTATTTATCACTCATATTTTGAATGCTAATCACATTAAAACTAAGTTTATAATTTTTACAGATAAAAGATTAGTAGTCTATCTATGGGATCGACCTCAAGCGAATACTTCTAACCATGTCTTTCCAAATATTTCTTCCATCCATAGTTCTTCCAATCAGTTCTGTTTTTATTATGGGTTCATCTACGTGTTGATTGATGTACGTTCTTGTTTTTAAAACTGTTGATCTTTTCGCATCCTTTGAATCCTATAACTTGATGCACAATTTGTTCTTTTCTACAGCAATGGGCACTAAACCGCACTCACCTTTCGCAGACTATGTCCGTAACCCGTGGTAGGATTCCATATAGCTCTTCCTTGGGCATATGTTTCTGCCAGATGATATTTAGTGCTGTTCTCAACAGTGGAATATAAGAATCAATTATTTTTCCTGTACGTGATTTTGTCAATGTCCGACTGCTAAACCGTATAAGAGGAGTTTCTGCTGCGGAATTTTCAGAATCCTTTTTATTTTTGAATTCCAGATGCATTTCGGTTTTGATAGTGCTCTTTCTGGAATTGTAATTCCACCATTTAATTCTTTTGGAGTTCAACCAAAACGCACAAACACGCAGACGTGTGTTTGTGGGTGTTTCTGTCGATATATTAACATAGTATCATCTATAAATATCAATAAAAACATTTCGTGGCTAAAACTCATCAAACAAAACCATCAATGCTGAACGGATTACCAAAAATACATAATACATAAAACTAGGTATTCCGATGCGACCCTATCAGGAATAAATTGCGTCCCACATAAACGAGCCAGCCCACTAGCCCAAGTTTTCAACCTACTACTTGTTACAATTAGCTCTTCCCATATACCCCCCAAAAGATCTTTAAGTAAAATATAAAAACAAAATTGACATAAAAAAAAACAAATATATGACTAGTTTAAATATAAGCTGTTTATATACAACTATACGTGTAAGGAAATGCTTAAATTTACTAAAAACACATCTTGTAAAAACAAATCTAAAATCACTTCTTCCTACCCACAACATCATAAAGAGGTGTCATTTAATCTCTAATCAATGTTTTTTCAGTTTCGATAATAATTTTTATCGACAAAAATTTGGTTTACCAATTGGTTCTCCTGGTATCGTTTTGGCTTGTCTAATTTTTTAGAATTTTTAGAAAGTGGTTCTTTCAAAAATTATTTTACCATAAAATTGTAATTTTAGGTACTGTCATATACCTATGAACATTAATACGTATGTCCTAATCCTCATAAATACGTTGGACACTATTGTAAGTCGGGGAAATATGCTAAGTAGTCCACCACTAGCAGTGGTTTACCTACTTCACGCCGCGGGCGAGTATTGTATTTTGTTTATGTTATAAAGATTACCATTTCATTTCCAACCTTCATTTTGGTTATTCCTCATTCAGTAACCCTTTCTAGGTTTCAACAGGTATATAGATGATGTTCTTAATATATCCAAATTATACAGTTTTAACCGATCTTGGTAACATACATACATAATATATATATTTTTTTTATATATAGAAAAAACACTTAACTGTTATTGTTCATATCAAATCTTTGCTGTTAAAATAGTTGTGGCTATAGTTACATTTTGAGAAGATGATGTTAGTTTTGCTTTAGATTCAAATTTTTGAAATGATCTTCACGTACATTTTGATTCGATATTGACCAAATTCAAGGTGACAAGACAAAGAGTGGTATTACGGGGGGGGCAAATGTGATTGTAAAGTTTTTTTTTCCAATTGCATTTGATAAGACAAAATGAGGAAAAGAGGCTTGAAAAATTTGAAACTCACAGGGCAGATTGAAGATAAGAGAAACAGAGGAAAGTAACGAATAACCTACCTGGCGAGCTTGATCGTGGAGCAAGGTTTGGGAGAAATACCGAAAAGACAATATTTATTTAAAGCTACAAAGGACAGGAAATTGTGGAGAGCCATTATCATCAACGTTTTGAAGAAACATAGTACACGTAAGAAGAAGAATATCTCAGATAATGCTTATTCTATGTGAATAAATTAACTCATTAAAACATGCTCGGGCTGGAAGCTCGCTTGCTGACTCAGACAAGTGTCTATTTGCCACTGGCACCTGTAATCGATGTCCGATATCAGGATGTCGAATGGTATATCGTTGGAAGAATGAACAATATGAATCTATAGTCTCAATTCACCTTGTAGCATGAACAATATGAATCTATAGTCTCAATTCACCTTGTAGCATGAACAATGTCAATCTATAGTCTCAATTCACCTTGTAGCATGAACAATATGAATCTATAGTCTCAATTCACCTTGTAGCATGAACAATATGAATCTATAGTCTCAATTCACCTTGTAGCATGAACAATGTCAATCTATAGTCTCAATTCACCTTGTAGCATGAACAACGTCAATCTATAATCTCAATTCACCTTGTAGCATGAACAATGTCAATCTATAATCTCAATTCAACTTAGCTGAGTCAATATCCGTCACCTATGTGTCATGCGTGATACACGCTTAAGCGATCATGTATCTTTCGATACATGACTGATAAGGCAGATTTTTCCTGCATTTTCATTTCTTTTTGAGCGTTGAGCAGTTGCCATCTACGGCTATAGAACCCATAGCTGCATTGAGAAGAAGAGGATTCATACCTTACCCTAATAGTATTAGCACGTAAGTAAATGTAATGGATTCGACTGGAATTCGAACTCGGCTCTCAGATTCCTCAATCCGAGCTGCTATCCATGACTCCACCGTAAGTACATCTTAAATATGCGCAACTTTGTTTAACTTAAGTGAAAGTAGAGATATTTTAATCTGTAGTTTCGATTTCATTCGTTTTTGGCACAAAATAGCCTGGGAGAAGGAAAAGTCTCTTTATCAAGTATAATAGAATTCATTCTCCAGCGTATAGTCAAGTACACATGCTAATATCCCACTCGTCTTAATAACTATTGGCGAATTCATTTCGTTGCAGACAATTTAAGAATAATAGAATCCATATAATTGTGAAATTCCAATTTCTTTAGAGTTTGGAGAATGTAATTAAAACTCATTGGATGTAATCGAATTAAGAGTTTTCAGTTTTGGTACGATGGCTTCAGAGACAAGTCAACACAATCTGAAAATAAATGAAAGTGGTTAATAATTACTGCGCCATACTAAGAAGCTATACGTACTATGCCGTCGAGTAATAATTGGTAAGGTAATTACTTAGACCGTTACCGCTTTAGTAGGTTCAATCCTCACAGGGCTTTTCACATATGAGGCAAATTTGGTAAATATAGTTAGCGAAGTCATTTCACAGACTATTACTACAGTAGTGAGTTTGAGTGCTCTACAGTTAAAATCTTGTGCCATACTATAATGAATTAGTCATATCGACCAAATAAAAAAACAAAAGGGTGAATCTCTCGTTATATTTTATCGGACAGGAGACCGTCAATTTCCTTTAGATCGTATGTGCACGCATGTATTGGGGGACCTCATCGTTCGAAACGGGTATTTTACATGTTCGTCTGCGAGAGAGATTGAACACTCAACGTTGGGGTAGGTGATTATATATATATCTATATACGTTAGTATCTGTCTATATTTCTGAGATGAGGTATTATGTACACTATTTACATTATTCCGACTATTGTCCTCATCTTTGTCGCCATATTTATTATTACAACGTTTCGGCCGTTGTACGCTCCGGCCTTCTTCAGGTGGTTGGTATGTCGAACTGAACCCTTTATTTCGCTCACTGAGGTAGACTGTTCTAGTTCCACGTGCCATGATTAATGGATGTCAGTTATCAGTTATCTCCTGTTAATTCCCCTCTCCAAGTTCTCCACTGCCTTAACCGGGTATTGAACTCACAAGGACACATGTCACACTGGATAAAGGCGTTAGTTAGATCCAGTGACAAAACCCAAAGAGTGTGAGTTCACTGATAACCGACATCCATTAAACATGGCACGTTGAACTAAAACAATCTACCCCGGTGAGCGAAATAAAGGGTTCAGTTCGACATTCCAACCACCTGAAGAAGGCCGGAGCGTACAACGGCCGAAACGTTGTAATAATAAATATGGCGACAAAGATGAGGACAATAGTCCAAATAATGTAAATAGTCTGTATACGTTATGTGGCTTGTTTGCACATTTGCAGCCTAGGTGCAGTGGTTCGGTCATTTGATTCTGCACCTGTTTCCCATGATGGTTTGATTTGATATTGACTGCGTGACTTGTATGATCTGGGGGTGAGCCTAAACGCAGTTTAGTAAATATTAATAATGAGATGCTATTTTCCGACTTATGATCAGGTGGAATGAAATATTGCCTCAGAGGTTTTAGTTGGCTGTGAGTCGGAATCTTTGATAATGGGCAAAGCAGGAACTACTTGCATTTGTTTTGTTCGCCGTTGAATCAAGATAGTGGAACATTGTAGGGAGATAATCTGATCCGTAGGTTCAATGATGGTGCTATTTAATTGAACTGGAATATCATTCCACAAGAGAATGGAAGATGCAGAATTCAATGCTAGAAAGAAGAAATTTTTATGACGAGTTCTGTTTAAGTTTCTAGTTCTTTTTTTTTTTTTTAAATTTTTTTCGGGTACAAACAGTAATCATAAATTTAAAATATGCGATGACTTGAACAGTGAATCTCGCGAGACGACAAGATGCGTTCAAAATGAACTATTCCCGCCACAATAATAAAATAAAAATCACTGAAATAGTGGGAGTACTAAGTGAAGATCATTTCCACATCGATAGTAGTGCGTGTCAGATTAGTTAACTAACAATTGCTTCACAGGGATTTGAGCTAGGTATTTACTAATCCGGGCTTCTTTATGTCCCAGGTCTCCTCAGTATGTACGCGATCATAGCTCTCCACTATTTCCTCTCCTTTATAGCTCTTAATAAATTTTGTTTGTTATTTCTCCTATACTCAGTTCCACCATGCATTTACTCAAGCTCATTAAATATGTTATGCCTTATTTTCCTCTGTCCCTCTTCCTCTTAGTATCACTTGTGAGTATCAGATTTTCCAAACGCTCTTTCCTTATTATGTCCACCATGATATTTTAACTGTCTCTTTCTGATAAGTTTCTTTTTTATTTCCATTTTTCTAAAAACTTCGTGGTTGCTCACATATTTGATCCATGATATCCTCAGCATCTTTCCGTAGAACTCCTATTTCTGTTGTTTCTTCATCTTTGTTCCTCATTCACTGCCAGTTCAGTACTCTTCTTTTATTAGTTTATAATGATGATTTTCTGTCTCTTAATACTCTGCTTAGCTTTTGGAAAGCATCTTTCGCTATCCCACAGCGCCTTCGGATTTCAATGTCGCACTTTCTGTCCTCTGTTAAAAGTCTTTCCAGATATTTAAATTTTTGTTCGATTTTGGTATCTTCGAATTGTACTTTGCATTTTGGGTTCATCCTTTTGTTAACAAGCAGGCATTCTGTCTACTGGCATTTGACGTTTGGTTCTTTTCTCGCTTTCCTTCTTTTGTGGTCTCCTTTCCGTGTCTGCTATCAACACTGTATCATTTACCTATCTTATGTTGTTAAGAGTGCTTAGTCTGTTATATAAAACACGGTAAAGAAACATTGAATAAAGACCGAACTCCATATGATAACGAGTTCGAGTTTAAAACCGCTCTACGGCAGGAAGCTGACGCTTATAAGTGCATAATATTTGCATCTTTTTTATGTGCCATGTCCTTGCAGGACGTAGGCGATCATGGCTCGTCACCTCCCTCTATCCCTGCTCCCCACACAGACCAAGTTCTGCCATCAAGTTACTTAAGCCCGCCAGGTATGTCACGCGTTGTTTTCCCTTGTCCCTCTTTCCCTTTCTTCGACCCGTGAGTATCAGATTCTCCAGGCCCTCCTTCCTCATTACGTGTTCCAGAAACTTCAGCTGCCTCTTCCTGATGTTAAGCATCAACCTACGCCTTGTCTGTATCCTCTCTAAGACCTCATCGTTGATCACACGGTCGGTCCATGATATCCTTAGCATCCTTCTGTAGAACCACATCTCCGTTGCCTCGAGTCTCTTCTTAATCTCTGAGGAAATCGTTCAACATTCGCTACCGTAAACAAGGACAGATGTCACGTAACAGCTCAGTATTCTTTTCTTAGTTACCAAAGAAATCCTCCTGTCTTGCAATACTCCAGTGTGTTAAATAAGTCTTTATTCTGGCTAAGGCAAGAAAATTAGTCTGTATAAATGCACGATGTCAAAACAAGTTTTAATAATATCTATGCATCCAAATAGATATAGGTACATCGACAGTTCTATAGCCGAATTATGTAAAAAGCATTTATTTTATGCGACAAAAATTTGTTCTCACTAAAATCTTTTTAGCGAATCAATTTAATTCAACGCTTCTGCATTAATCGCATACGTCTAAACGTTACAATGTAAAAATTTCAAATCAGAATTCGGCTGATAACAATCAGGCTATGGACTTATCGATCATTTCTCTCACACACACAGACACATATATATATATATATATATATATATATATATATATAGGATGTAATAAGTGAAAGCCAGTAGGATGTAAAAAAATATTTTTGTTGACCTTTCTCTCGTTTTACGTGAGGTAAACGTCAACAAGAAAACATTTTCAAAATCCAACTGGTTATCACAGTTTCCATCTTACATATTTTGTTCGGTTATTTCGTATCAATCATTTATTATATATATATATATATATATATATATATATATATATATATATATATATATATGAGAGAGAGAGAGTTATTGCATGCAAGTAAATATACCTGTCAAAATACAAAGAACAATTTAAATGGATATTTACATATAAGCGCGCCCGCGCGCATAAACACGCAAGCGGATATATATCTATACTTGTATATACATAGGTTTTTAATAGCACTAACGATAGTTCTTCATATATTCACTAGTTTTGGCAAAATTAGCCAAAAAATGAATAATCGAATTCCCAACAAGAGAGGAGCTTGTGCGGTGGCTCCATAGCATTCTTTCTATTACAAGAGATGAAATAATACTAAAACTAAATGAGTAAGAGAACCTTTTCTGAAGTGGAGTGTTTATATTGAATCAATGCCGCGAGGAAAGTTGGTCAACTGTGTCGCGCGAGACAATCTTTCTTGTCAGAATCCATCTTGCATATTTATAAATGTAGTCTTCGTCCGTGCATTGCCATATCTTGTCTGGCGCTCTTAATACGAGATCCTTGACAAAATCCAAAAAAGGGTATGTAATATAATCGATACTGACCCGGCATTACGACTTCACATTTTCATGATAATTATTATGATGAGCTTCCCTCCATGGCGTCTTGACTGCATGAATTTAAGCGTGCTACTAGACTGGCAATTAGGTCTCATCGTTTTACTGTTGAATTAGCCAAATGTATGTTCTATTTTAATACGTTTTTTCGCGCTTACGCATGTGGAACTTCTACGATTTTTTTTTTATTTTCCTGCCATTTAGAATCTTCAAAAATTTAAATCCAACGCCAATCGACATCTGTCTTTCTGAATTCTGTTCTTTTATTGTCCTTGGAATTTTACAAAGTATTAAGAAACAAAAAAGAAATGTTAGAAAAAAAAGAGTACTGAACTGTTATTCAATATTAGATATAGAACAGACTTGAGGCAACAGAAATGTGGTTCTACAGAAGGATGCTGAGAACACCATGGACCGAACATGGTAACAACGACAATGTTTTAGAGAAAATGGAAACAAAAAGGACACACATCAGAAAGAGACAGTTGAAATTTCTAGGGCACATAATGAGGAAAGAGGGTTTGGAAAGTTTGATACTCACAGAACAGACTGAAGGCAATAGGGACAAAAGAAAACAATCTATTGAGCGAGCTTGAGTAAGAGTTTAGGAGAGATAACAAAAAGACAAGATTTGTTAAGAGTTACAAAGGACAAAAAATTGTGGAGAGCCATGATCGCACATGTCCCAAAGGGACACGGTACATAAAAGAATTGGTAATTTAAATATTTGTTGAAGTTAGTTACAATCAGAGTTCAGAAAGTAACGATTTCAGTTTTAATCCGTTAAGTAATCTCGACGCTAACCATTGATCCATAACGAATGCTTCTATTTCTTTGATAACAAATTTGAGAATCTAAGACACTGGTCGGTTGAGTTTGACTTTTTTTTTTGTAACTATCTGAATTTAATACTTCTCTCGAGATTTTATTTTTATGTCATAGAATAATGTAGAAGTACTAATTGTGCATTTTTACAGCGGGGGTAATTCATTACTCATCCTAGCGATAATTATTTGTCCTTGACGTCCTAAGAGATTGAATGTTCAAGTCATCGCTAGTTTCAAATTTATGGTTTCTGTTCGTAACCGGACAAAAAACAAAACAAAACAAATAAAAAAACAAACAAAAAAAAAACAAAAAAAACAAAAAAAACTAAAAAAAAAACCCTGAAATTTAAACAGAACGTGTCAAAAAAAAAAAAAAATTCTTCTTTCTAGTATTAAATTCTGCAACATCCATTCTCTTGTGGAATTGTATTCAGATTCATTTAAATAGCACCATTATTCAACTTACAGATCTGTAATGCGACGGAGAACAAAACGAATGAAGGCAGTTCCTGCTTTGCCCATTATTAAAGATCCTGACTCACATCCAACTAAATCCCTGAGGCGATATTTCATTTCACCTGATCACAACTCGGAGAATAGCATCTCATTATTAATATTTACTAAGCTGCTTTTAGTATTGCAGGCTCACCACAGATCATACAAGCATAGACTTTGCACTCAATATGGTAGCAGGATATCAAGGTAGACAGGTACAGGGTTAACCTTAGGTAGCCTCCGAGCCGTCGAATGCAGACGCAATCGATCGGCCCAGCTGCACGTGGGTTGTAAGCCTGAGAACGAGTCGCACAATAGAAAAAAAAACAACAAAAAAAAACACTAACCACAACATTGAATATTCAAAGACTCTCCGACATCGCAGACGAGAATGTAATGTCCACGTTTCGAACATGGAGACCGTCAAATACATTTTTGTTAAAGTAAATTCAGTTTAATAAGTTTAGTAAATCTGCATCAATAAACTCTTATCCCTCATTATCTGTATATATTTCTGAGATGAGGTATTATGTACACCATTTACATTATTCGGACTATTGTTCTCATCTTTGTTGCCATATTTATCCCAACGTTTTGGCCGTTGTACGCTCCGGCCTTCTTCAGGTGGTTGGAATGTCGAACTGAACCCTTTACTTCGTTCGCTGGGGTAGACTGTTCTAGTTCCACGTGCCATGTTTAATGGATGTCAGTTATCAGTTATCTCCTGTTAATTCCCCTCTCAAAGTTCTCCACTGCCTTAACCAGGCACTGAACTCTTTGGGTCTTGTCACTTGATATAACCAAACCATCAGTGGTCAGTGGGTTTTCTAAACTCAAATCAACGGCACCGTCTCTGTGGCCAAGGCAATCAAGGATTTTGTAGGGCACCTGTTCTAGTTTGACCTGGAGGGTGATGGGCAGAAACTACTTGACACACGACACAAGAATGATTGATCGATTTTTTTGTTCGACAGCATATCACCTCCTTATGTGTCATAAGGCCGAAATTTAAATTTTCATGGGAGCTTTGAAGTAATAAATATATATGTTATTCTGCTTTCACAATTGAATACATGGTAGAGGATACACAGCTTTTGTGCATATACATGTTTGTATGGACATAATTACTAGAAGCGGTGATATGTGTGTTTTATGCTGTAGTATTGTTGAAGTTATATTTTGGAATACAGTTTAATTTAATAAATTGGATATTATATGGCTTAATGTCATGAAAGAATTCTTTCACGTTGGTTGGTTGATTTTGTTCAGTGTCATATCAACACCTCTGTGGGTTATTTAATGCCGAAATGTAAATAATTTGACCAATTTAATGATTCAAGTAACTATATATTAAACGTAATTCAAATACCGATAAAATGTATTGTTGCTAATTTTACTAAAACCTATTTATAGTAAAATTAGCTTTTTTTTTCCTTTTTTACATAAAAATGTATTGCTGGTATTTTTACTATAGAGATGTATTTTTATACCTTCATACATTTTATTCCGTGTTCGGGGATTTCACAATTTTTCCCAGTTCTGGGACTCTAACAGGTGCTAGCATCCGAGGTCAGTGTGGACCTGGTAACCACAGTAATTAAGGGGTGGTTCCACGTTCTCCGTAACCTCCAATCTCCCGATAAGAGGTCGACGCAAGGATGAATGTCTCTTCCAGATATGTAGAGTGAAGTGCTAAGGTGTTTAGCTGAGCAGCAACCCTATGACCACATGCGGTTATAGGACTGATGATAATGGTGATATAGTCCAGAATTACTCAGTCTTTCTTTAAATGGACATTCCTAATTATACCTCAAATGAATGCGAGTTGACATTATGCATTAGCGAAAAAATCCATGTTAACCGGAAGGCAGCGGAGGTTTAAAATCAGGATTTTCCTTCCGATAGATGGACTACCTTCCTGGGTTGACAAGCACCATCCACTCGGAGCAGCTGGTAATTAGACGCCAGAGTTGGCCACCTCGACGTGGTGTAATGGTTAGAAAGCATGTCTTGCTAGATCAATTACGACTGAGTAGTGAGTTCGATCCTCACTGGGTACCCCATACTTTCGGCCTTGTGCCACATCTAAACCGGGCTTAGAAAATCACTATTAGACGCCAGAGTTACGCCTTCACCCACTTTTCCGGTTTGGAGATGGGCTTACTTATTTAGAGGCTATTTGAGACGCATGTCATGGGAGCATTCTATAGATAATGGGCGCTTAAAAAAAAGTCAAATTTCTGGGAACTTCTAAAACACGCAATATATGTAATGTTCATATATGCACATTAAATACAGGGTGCGATGGATAAATTTCATCTAAATTACCCCCAAATGAAAATAACTGAGATCTCATTTTAACAGATATATTTACCAAAATCACATAAAAATATGATGAAATACTAAAGAGCAAATTTATTCGATAAAAATCGCCATTCGCTTCAATCACGGCTTCCATATGATTTCGGAATCTCCTGCAAGTGTTGGTGAATGCTGCCATAATCCTCGCCTTCAGTTTATCTTTGGTGTTACAAGGAGTTTTGTTGGTCTCTTGCTCAACTGCACCCCACACATAATAATATAGGGGATTGCAGTCTGTGGAGTTAGGTGGCCATATAGTGATTTTCCAAGCGTAGCTTAGATGTGACATAAGGCCTAAAGAATGGGGCATCCTACTTTAGGCCTTAGTCGTAAATGTTCTACCGAGACAAGCTTGTTAACCATTACACCGTCTCTAGGTACCCAAAAGTTAGATGTCCATATATAACAAGTGATGTGGTCGTAGAAATTGTCTAACTGGATTCTCCAGCTTGTGTGACATGGCGCAGTCCTGTTGCCAGAAATAGGGTCTTCCAGTAGCCACCTTCTTGACTCAGGGCAGCACTATCACCTCAAGGGACTTGATGTAGGCCTCTGTGTTGAGTTTGAAACCCTGTGGGAAGATGAATAGAGGCATAACTTTGCCAAACACTCCAAACACCTTTCTAATCACCATTAGACTAATCCAACTCTCCGAAGTCTCTGAACTATCCTCAGATTGTCACCGAAACACTCCGAAATGTTCGCATTGGAGCTTCTGGCGCGAATGACAAGCAATATAACATGCATTTCCAAATTTTTGGCGGAGTGAGTCATGGTATTTTTTTCTTACAGACGGTGCCCAACTGACCCTACTATACTGTGCAGCCGACAAAATAAAAAACAAAAACGCATGCGCAAAATTAAAAATATAAAATGGCGACAATTTACCCATCGCATCCTGAATGTTCCAAAGTTTGTCATAGCCATGTTAACAAACACTTGAAAAACATTAAAAACATGACAGATAATCAATAGCTGATATTTTTTTTTGTGTTTAGCAGTGTGTCACTCTTTGTTGGATATTTAATGCTGAGACTATTTTTATGTGATTTGTGTAAGATTTAGTGTTAAGTTTCAGCTGCGTTTATAAAACATGCAATGCTGAAATTTGCGTCAAAGAGGCTAACGCTGGAAAAAGAGACGCACAATGTAAAATATGAAAAAATGACAACACACAATAAACATACATACATACATAGACTTTACTCGCTTTCCGCCATTGTCAGTTTCTTGTACGAAGCAAAATCGCCAGGCAGTAGAGAGAATAGGAAGCTAACTAATCGGTTATTATATATATATATATATATATATATATATATACACAAGTCGGTACTCAAATATTGCTGCCTTACGCCACACACATACATACGAGTGATAGAAATTAGGTGCATTTGAGATAATTATAATTAAGTAATTCATCGAGTCTAGAAGAAACCTCAACAGAATCAGGCTCGATATTGCGGTAGTGGATGCGCACTGCTGATGAGTCCCAAATATAGGACGAAACGACCGTCCAGTGCTTTCTGCATTCTATTGAGGTCTCTTCTAGACTCGATGAATTACTTATTTAATTATAATTATCTCAAATTCATCTAATTTCTATCACACATATATATGCTCCTGAAAAATTTATTTCGGTGGAGCTCTTTGGGGAGGAAATGTGGGTTTGTAAACAGTGACTAATACGGCTAATAATGCAAGACTCTTCGGTAAATCGAATCGAGTTCTCTCAGTCACTGTGTGATTAAAAATAAATAGGCTTAAATCCACCTTTATCCCTACCATGTGCCAATGGTTTAGTGGTAGAATCCCCGACTGATGCCAATTCAGTCGGGTTTCGATCCTAGCTGGAGGCATCTAGCCACACTGCTGAGTTTTGATACAGCGAAACAGTATGTCTGTGGATGACTATATATATATATATATATATATATATATATATATATATATGTATGTGTGTGTGCGTGTCCTCCAGCAGTATTCGAACCTGCGTCATCCTTTGTAGGAGGAACCGCCGATAATCCGCTACGAAAAGCATTACTATCAGGTAAAGGGGTGGGGACGCTAGTTCGAATCCTGCAGGTCGCTACACGAAATAAATACTGTTTAAAATAAACGGATTTTTTTTACTTAAATACGGGCATCTGCTAAAAAAATATTTGAATTAATAAAAGTATATCGGATTAAAAATAAAATTCCATTAATTCTTTAGAAAAAATATTTTTAAAGAATTAATCGATATATGTGTGTGTGTGTGTGTGTGTGTGTGTGTGTGTGAGTGAGAGAACGCAGAATATGCAGTATTCTTTGCTCATAAGTATAGGGTTACCATATATGGTACAATTTGTGGCTTGCCCTGAAGTACGTTATTTATTTGTTAATGTTTTGATCGGATCGAATTGAAATCAATGCAGCTCAATGTATTCCACTGTGTAACTCTCTTGACATTGCCAGTTTGGGAAGGTCTTGGTCTCCTTTTTTTTTTTTTTTTTTTTTTTAGGAACGAATAGGTAAGGAAGGTATGCGGTGCATAGACAGGACTATTTCTTTATTTATCTTTGTATACTCCATCATATGCTTTACTTTCTAATAGTATATATATATATATATATATATATATATATATATATATATATATATATATATAATTATATTCACACAAAAACAAATGCAAAGGTTAATGATTTAATTGGCGAGAAATCCATCGTCGCAAACAATTCAAATAATATACAAAAACCTTAAAATTTAAAAACTTAGCGTTGCTGCTGCACGCTCCAAAAACAATAACTCATTTCCAATAGCATTTTCGGATACAACAATACATATATTTTCGTTGTCCTCTTATTACCGAGAGAAAAAACAAGAACAACATTTATTCCATACCTGAAGATGTCTGTAGGAACAGACGAAAGCTTGTAGTAAAAATAAGAACTAATGCAGCAGAAATTTATAGAAACAAGGATCTTTTCATTCATAACAGGTTCGGAGGTTTTTTATATTATTTGAATTGTTTGCGACGATGGATTTCTCGCCAATTAAATCATTAACCTTTGCATTTGTTTTTGTGTGAATAATTCATGAATTTGTAAATTGATTGCACGTTTATCGAAATATATATATTGTGCGTGCGTGTACACTGTTTCCAATGGACTGTGTTTGATAGCCTACCAATATACAAGGCCTTAAAATCTAAAAATAGAAAAGAAAAAAGGCTAATAAAATCGACTAAGATGCAAGGGTTTACCAAGGGTGAAAGGAAGAGGGAAGACAATAAAGGAACATGATTCAAACAGACATAAGATGGCGTTGAGATGACGTGCAGAAATGATTTAGTTGACATGAAAGCAGAAATCAGGTAGGGAGTTCCACAAGCGAGATGTGCGCGAGAAGAAATTATTAGAAATTATGGTTAGAACTAGCAATTTCAACAATTAAATTATGAGACCTAGCTGCCAATCTAGTACTGCGCTTAAATTCGTGAAGTCGAGGTACCAACGAGGAAACCTCATCAGAAAGAAGTACTGTGAAAATATTTTTAGAAACAAGGCAAGAAGAAGCTACGTTACCGACTGATAATATTGCAGATTTTTCTATGGATTTTTGTCAAGAATTCTAGATACAAAACAAGCGCCGGAGGGGATATGGCAGCAATATTCGATGCACGGAAGAATGGTAGATTTATAAATGTGTAAGAAAGATTCTGGTAAGAGAAATTGCCCAGCATGACATAGTAAACCGATTCTCTAGCGGCAGACTTAGCAATTGATCCAATATAATTATCCCGCTTCATTCCAATGGAAAACCAATAAGGCACAGCAATTGCTCTCCTAGAGGTTAGCATCTAGTATGCTGTTGAAATGTAAAAAAAAAAGTTTCCTTAAAATGATTAATACCGAGCAATTTCGTCTTGGAGGTGTTTAACAAGCCATTTCTTGTCCCAATTCGTTTAACTTTAGCACAATGGAGTTAGACGAGATACAAATACTGGTATATGCATAAACATTATGCTACCTGATACTTCAAATTCGCATATAAAATCTGGGAGATTTTTTTACGAAAAAGTATGTCTTATATGCCATCAAATCAAGTAGTATTTGGTTTTAAACAGTAATTATCTTAAAAACCATCGACTTTCTGAGAGCGCTGACTCAACATAAAATTCCTAAAAAAAAAATCGCCACTATTGGAAAGAAAGAAAAAAAAATGTTTCTTTAAGATGTTGCTTTGAATAAATAAAAAACTTCTGCTCATTCTAATATAATCTAACCGCTCACGAATGCATACACAGAGTTTTCTTGCGTCTACTTCGAACATACAGGCATTTTTATGTATGCTAGCAGAAATGACAATGGCATACATAAATTCACCGACAAGATTCACAAACATGCTTACACACAGTATATATTTTGAGAGCGATAAGCAGTAATATAAGTAGATACATCAACAAATTCATACACGTATAAATACACTGTCGACGTAAATAACTAATTATTATAAACGTTATCAAACATACACAGGCGCATATATATATATATATATATATATACACACTAACGGTTCAGCAAAATAAATAAATTTCTTATTCAGGAGGGCCAATTGTTTTGCAACAAAACTAATCACAATGGCGGCTTGAATAGAGATAAACGACAATAATGGCGACAATGAAAATGCGAACAAAGTTTTCTCGAGAGTATAACGAGAATAGCTGCGAGAGTTGCTGAATGAAAAAAGCTTGCTTTGTGTGTAACAAACCAATGAAATACTTTCAGAAGGGAAATGAGTTGGATAAAAGAAAATGGTTTAAAAATATCAAAGGTTCTGTCAAAGATGTCACTTTCTTTTAAAGAAAACAATGAGGTAAGGTTGACATTAAAGTTTAAGTCAAACACTTTTATAGATATTTTTCTTCTTAAGAATTTATGGAGAATTCTTCACTGCCTGCGTTGTTGAAAGGATACAAAAGAAAGAAAAGATATAAAATAAATGAGAATTTGGTATTTTCGTTAACGTTTAGAGCATCGTTAATTAAAGTTTAAAAAAAAGCCCAAAATTGTGAAAAATTTAACTTGTTTTTTTTTGTAGAAAAAAGATAATGACATACCTCAAGAAAATCGGAATATTTAAAAAATGCAACCAAAATTAGAAAAATTTGAATAAAGTATTTCGTTATATCTTTGAAATACTTTTTGATGTAAACATTAAAACAGGCAACTAAGTTCATTTATTTGCTGCATTTGTTTTAGTGCCAACAACGATTCTTTTATTGTAAATGCTAACGAAAATGGGATGGGAAATATCTTCACAAGTTCTGTGTCTTCTATATATTTCATCTTTAGACTACAAGTTGTATGCCTGACACTTTCTCATTGAATCAAGATCGCTGTCTTTCTTTTTTAACGGAATATTTAATTTCCACGAAAGATGGTGTAGGGTCATAGCATTGTAGGTTGAATATTAAAGATGAGAATTTATATAAATAAAAGATTGTCAAGACATTACTAAAAATTAGTTAAGGAGGAGATCAAGTAGAGAAGTGGGTGAAGTTTACTATCTGAATGAGTAACAAAGAAGTTCAAGGTCTGGATGCCAACGAAGACAGCGGCATTAGTGATTAAGCATATCTGACATGGCGGGCATTGAAGTCGCCGAACACCAACATGGAGGGAGAGAGAGAAAGAAAGACAAAGAGAAAGAAAGACAAAGAGAGCGAGATCTATACTATCAGAAATTTTATCTAGCACGCAACAGTCATGAGAGGATGGAGAACAATAAAAGAAGAAAATAACGCTGACTGAGTTTAGTTGAGAAAGTTGGATGCCCATGTAAAAATAGTCTTGAAACTTGAGGGAGTTCCCTTGCCAGTGGGAGATGTTCCTGAACGTAGTCTCCAAGACCATGCTGTTGGACATTAAAGACCTTCCGAAAGAGGGAAAGATAGCCAAGAATAGATTATTAAGTGAAAGATATTGAAGAATTCGGATTAAATTCAGAAATCTAGGATGTCCAAAAAATGTTGCAAGAGAAACGATTCCATTCTGCAGAAATTGGTACGAATACCACGAATGCTGGAGAAAGAGAGGTTGAGGAAGTTTAGACGTTTTTTGGCGAGATGGTTTAGTTGTATTTGGTTTATTGTTTTTGGTGTACGTGTGTGTTATTTTTTAAAGGTGTGAGAAAACCAAGAATAATGAAAGCTAGGTAAGGTAATATGTGCTGGATGCGTAGTCGAGCAGACTGTAGCATAGTGTGGCCACAGTGTTGCCCACCGGAAATGGTTGAAGGGACACCATTCCATGCTCGACATGGCACTGGAAGAACCTCGAAATTATGTGACTGTTGATCAGAGCAGACTCTCTAGACGCTACCCAGGCTTCTAACTATCAGTTGGGAAGCAGCAACCAGAAAAGTACCAGCCCGGTACCCTCAGTATGAAGAGGCCGAACCACCATCCAGACATATACTAAAGATTCATGACAGCCACCAATTTTAAGGCCCCAGAAGAAGCAGTACAGATAACCCCATCATAAACAGGAAATAATGGATAAGCCTCAACTCCTATTCAAAATAAAGGGATGGAATATTTACTAAAAATAAAAGAAAAAGAAAAAAAGGTAAGAAAAATGAATGGATTAGACCACAGGATATCAGTGAGGCAGCTTGGAGGATTAGGGATATAGTTTTAACTTACCGATTAACTTCAGATGATCCTGCCTCTTTTAAGTATCGCCACTCCTCACCCCACTTAAAGAGGGAAGTTCAAGGCCCGTTTGGTCGAGTGTAGGATTAGCTTCAGATAATTATGTTGCGGTACGTTACTTAGAAAACAGGCGCTATCTTACTCTTGGTTAAGTTTTGACTTGGGATAAGTCGAAATATCCATTACCAGAATAAAGTTGAACCTGGAATTAAGACTACTTTTATAGTAAGAGCATAAGATGTCTCTGAACAAATCTTGGTTCAGCATTTCATTCATTTTTTTTTTTTAGGTTAGGATAGTTTTCGCCAAGATCTACATACACTCGAAGCCATTTTTAATCACTGATCTGAGAAGGGCGGTCGTATACAGCTGACAGTTTAGATATTTCTGAACAGGATGGGTTTCCATAGATGATGACATACATATGTAAGTCTCGTTATATTTAAGAACAAGCGTTTACGTTGAGGTTCTGGTTCTTTAGCAACTTCTGTAGCAACCATACAGGACGATATTACCCCTAACGCAGCCTATTCTATATTTTTTACAGTAACGTTCATTCTGTACAAGGCTCGGGGGACACTCGAGATAGAGGATTACGTTAAGGGGCAGTTTATATGGATAGGAGGAGAAGATAACGGTTGACTTTAGTCTTGAACAGGTTGTAGTGATCGGGGAAACATCATTTTAGGAGTCTTTTCCACAGGACAGTGGTGCCCTGGAAGAAGCTGTTTGAGTGAAACTGACTTCTCACCGATGTAATACGGAGGAAATGTGGGTGATTTGATACTATGTAGCGGCATCACCGTTCCTAGCCGTGAAGGTCTGACCTGGTGGAATCAGAAGATGCAGTGGGTCCGAGCACTTTCGATGATAGTCTCGATAGAGCAGTGAGAGACTCGCCACACTCCGCCCGTGTAAGATGTTGGAAAAATTCTTCTGCAAGGACTCCGGGACGCTTTTGAACTATTAAGACTGGAAAGTGATTTCTGGATAGCTCCTGTCCAAATATAGGAACAGTACCCCATTTTCGGTCTGATCTGTAAAGGTAAAGGATAGCATGAGGAGTCAGGACTGGAGCGGTACAGGGAGACAATCATTTTGCCTGTATCTTTAGCGATGGATCGTATATAGCAGTTCTACTTGAGGTCGGGTGTGTGTTTGAGGCTCAGTATCCCCTCAAAGCACGGGGCCTTCTCGAGGGGACATCCATTCATCGTGACTGGCGGTAGTTCGGGGTCTGATCGACGGTGATGGAATGTAACCAGTTTGGTTTTCAAGGCAGTTTTAAATGGCGATGTTGATCTGAAAGGACTTTATTATCGTCGCGTTTGAAACGTGAGACTTGACGAGATTAGATAAAGACTATCTTTACTTATTTAATTGTTTGACGCTAGTTTGTTTTTTACTTAAAACAAATCTATTAATTCGAAAGTACCCACCCACAATGACAGAAAAAGCGACAAACGAATATACAATGAAATCGTATACACAGTATGTATACATACATGCACAAATAAAAAACATAGGGTACTTATACATAAACGTGCATACATACACACACACACACACACTATCACTCATGCAGGTGTCTCAATAAGACTTTAGGCTAATGAATAACAAAGAAATTCTTCTGAATAATGTTTGTGGCACAAAATTCAATAATGGCGTATAACACATAATTAAGATGTGTTGTAAACAAAGAAAAAGGGATTGACTTGTTACGTGGTATCCGTCATTTATATGGCAGGGGATGCTGGACAATTTGCTCAACGATGAAGAAGAGACTTGAAGCAATAGGAATGTAGTTCTACAGAAGGATGCTGAAGATACCATGGGCCGAACATGTGAGCAACGACGAAGTTTTCGAGAAAATGGAAACAAAAAGGAAACTAATTATTTTTTTACCTCTTTCCGCCCATTATTAATATTTTGTATTATTCCACACCTTGTAACCTCTTAGTGGCTTTACTGCCTTGTATGGAATGATACCGATTAAAAAAATATAATATCCTAAAATTATAAAGGCACTTGATCTAATTTTACTCATTTAATAACAGATAAAACATTATACAGTGAAATTTTCAGAGCTATATTTATCACTATTTTCTAAATATATCTTTAAATATTTTACTCAGGGATACGACATTTATGAATCGAATTAAAATGGACACATTAAAATCACGAAACAGGAAAGAATAACAAAAAAGTTTTTATTTATTTATTTTTTCGATTTTACCTCTTTGCGGCAACTGTAATATTTTTATGATTTAATGTTTGACGGATGTGCGCGTGGTGTAATGGATAGTGCCTCTGAAATCAGAGAAGCGAGTTCGAATTCATTTACAAATACCCTGGGAAAAGTGTGAATTCACCTCCTTCAGCTATGAGTTAAATAATCTGGACGGATAACTTTGAATTAAAAACTGTATGTAACTCTAGCGAAGTAGATACTATGCACTAAAGGATCGTGAAGTTCACAACGACTATGATCTCAATTCCTTTCCTGTTCTTATTGTAATTATTAAGCCTTTGAAACCTACGTTCCTGAACAATTTTAAGCCTTCTGCTTGAGCTCCCGAGTCAAAATTCGCAAATAATTGGTATGTAATGTTTCACGGTAGATATAAAAATAGTTACACGCGTTTGCCGACCGTTCAACCGGTGGCTTAGCATTACGTTATTTTCCTCTACCACCGGTAAAGCAGTGGTCAGGACTCAAAAGATTAAACATATCTTTACACCGCATTGGTGGGTGGTAAATGAGAGCTATTTGTGACATTAATCATCTTAGCTTTTGCCTAGGCTCGAACACCTATTTCTCTGCGTGAACGAACGACTAGACAGAAATCAACAGATAAAAATCACATTTGATATATCCAATTACAGATTTGCATACAGGAAAGAGCATTCTTTTAAGTCCATTATTCACGCTTTCAAGTATTGTTCAGTTTTAAGTAACCAGTCATTGAGCAAGTAAGCTATATAACCTAACAGTCCGGAGGTGTCGTCTTTGTTTCTCCCTCAACTGTGAACCTAAATCCAATTGGGGACTTGACAGATCACTTGGAAAATCATATCTGAAACAATTGGATATGTGTACTTTAATTTATCGTAACGGGGACTCGATAAAGCCTCCTGGGATAGATATTGCAACTCGATTGCGATAATGGTGCGTGGATGCCGGGGGAAAAAGGTTTGCAGAAGATAACAGCATGTCACCTGATAAAATTCGAATGGTCCACTCTGGTTCGTGCAAAATTGATAGGAGTAAGTAGCATATCGAAAAATACGTTTGCGAACATATTGTGATTTGTTTGGGAGTGTGCAGGGGTTGTAAGGGATTATCTGGACATTTGGGACTATTTCTGAGCGATAAACTTAATGATAAATTCAAGATGCACTGCCTATCGAATAAAAATCATACTTTTTCTGTAGTCATTGTAGTATTGTCAGTAAGAGCTAAGGTTTCTTTTAGAATGGAAACATACACAGTCACAGAAAAAAATCCTGAAATTTAAGAAGAAATCTGTTATATTCCGTGCTAATAGAATAAATACTCAACACCTGGTGGATAATAAAAGAAAGGTTTATTGTACACAAACAGTACGATATGAAATACGGTACAATTATACACACAAGTCAATCTAGTAGTGAGTGCCAGTAGTTGGCAGGTCGGACGTGCTTGTGTCGTCTCGTTCTCACGTTTACCCTGTCTCTCGTAGACAGTTGACAATATAGCTACTTACTACCTATAGTGTAATCATTTATGGCGAGGGTTATTCCATTACATCAAAAGCTAAAAAGCAGCTGATAGGGATCTCGAAAGAAGGTATTGCATGTGAGCAGGAAATTACTTCCGGCGTAAGCCGGAAGGGTATAATTCTGGACGTTAATTTGATTATCAAAATAGTTAATAACATTTTTTTTAAAGATTTTCCAAAAGTGTTCAGTTAATTTTTCGGTCTAGAATATTCATTGTTATTTATCTGCACTTTCAGTTAGTCAGTTCTTTCACTTTCTATAAACCCCTGCTGTATTTTCTAATCTTAACGGAATTTATATATGTCCAATTTTACAGTAGATTGAATATTTAAATTTTTAAACGGTCAGTATTCAATCTGCATCTGACGATTTCCACATACATGAAATCCAGAGTTGAACTAAACGGTGAGTTATATTTATTGATATAAATTTCAACTTTGTTGTTTTATATCGACCACCGTTTCATCACCGCCGGTAGTCACTGTGCGCTACTTATATAAGAACATAGATTAACTCTGGTCGGTAGACGAAAAAATATATTGTTTAATAAATAAACTCAGATAAATGTATCCATTAAAAATAACGTTTAATCATTATATATATATATATATATATATATATATATATATATATATATATATACTGAAGGCATTTAGCTGTCAACACTGACATCTTTCTGGCTACTCCCTTAACGAGAGAGCCTCTTGATTTCTTCTAAAGACAGACTACTGCGGTTCTCTCTGAATTCTTTTTAGGGTTTGACGGCTCCAAGTAACATCAGTTATCTGTATTTTGATATTTTAGTTTGTTTTTTGGTTTATTCCCTCTCCGCTCATTGTAGATCGTCTACAGATTTTTAGGTATAGAATTTTCTGTGCAGTAAATTTTTATGTTATGGCGGGTTTTTGTAGGTTCCTTGAGTGTAAGCGGTATTATGGTATTTTGTGGATTGTATGATGATGGATGAATTCTTGTGGTGGATGTGCAAATTGTAATGAATTGAATAAGTCGCGAATCGGATTGGCTAGATATAATAAACTTCCGTGTATTGAAATTAAATAATGTGAGAAATGTGCTATAACTGTTTAAATCACTTTTATTTCCCAAAGTACTTTCGATCTCCTTTCGAGATTATCTTCACGCGTGCAAATAGCAATACAAAACTGTGTGTTGTTTAGTAATGGATAACAACACACAGTTTTGTATTAGAACTTGAACCCCTGCAATACGCAGAAAGTTATTCGTGATTACGAACGGTTTATGTTAAAAATTAGCAGACATAATGTCTGTAATTTATTTAATCAGACTTGTCTAAAAGAGAATTTATTGCCAAAATACACAAATTTTAATATATATATATATATATATATATATATATATATATATATATATATATATTATTTATTTATTCATTCCTCTCATGCATTCCTTTTTGAAATACGTGAAAAAGGAAAATCTATAAAGAAACAAAGGCTCCATTTGAAAATCGCACGGCCTGAAACAGGTTGATGGGCAAATAATCAAAAGAATTTTATTTTTATGTGTATTAAAAGGATCATTTAGAAATATTTAAATTACAGCACACATGAGCTAGATTAAAGGTATTCCTTATTTTCACAAAAGTAAGCCTTAGATTTTGTTACGGTGTCCTCCCTATAAAGAGTCTATGTTGGACTTCCGCCTTGGAGAGAAGGCCTTGGGGGAACAGTCGAACTCTCTGCCTCGGCAGAGAGGAACTCTGACAAAGCTTTGTCGCAGGGCAGAGTTTCCTCCGGGTAGGTAGACAGTCCCTGAACCCGTTTAGGCGGGTTCAAAGGGAATATTCTTGGCCGAGCCTACGGGCTCGGAGTACCCACAATAAACCGGCCTTGTGCCACATACATCCCTCATGTGGGGTAGCTGTTAAATATAACAGTCGACCAGACTGCTCATTTCTGTCGAACTCTCTGCCTCGGCAGAGAGGATCCCGGACGAAGCTTTGCTGCAGGGCAAAGTTTCGTCCGGGGAGGTAGACAGTCCTTGAACACGTTTAAGCGGGTTCAAAGAATATTTTTGGCCAAGCCTACGGGCTCGGAGAACCCACGGTAAACTCGGCCTTGTGCGACATACATCCCTTGTGATAGGGGACTGTTAAATATTAACAGTCGAATAGATCTGTTCCAACTATGCTGGTTAAACTGTCTCCGGGCAGAGAGGATCCCCAGACGAGGCTATGTCGGAGGGCAGAGTTCTCGTCTCGGGAAACAGCTACCCGACCCTGTTTTATACGGGGTCTATGGGCAATTTTTGGGCCAGCCTACGGCATCGGATTGCCACACATTAAAACTCGGCCTTGTGCCACATCCTACCTCGTGGGGAGGCTGGTAAATATAACAGTCGAATAGATTGAATGCTGGGTCAACCGACACACTCACTAGTCGTGTAATACTCTTCTTTTGTACTTACTGTTTAATATATGATATATCTGCAACATTTGTTTTGTTATTTCTTTAACCATTTACTTGGTCACAACAGATTTTAAAAGATGCTTACATTAATACATCCCGACAGATATAAAAAATGGTTAAAGCGAATGAATAATTACTATTAATTTACATGGCAACATTTTTTTTGAGAATATCCCAGAACAAAAATAACTTCCTATGTTTGCTTGCCTCGATATCGGATATGGAAAGCAGTATAGTTGACTGTTCAACCTCACACATTTCTCTATTATACAATTCTTTTAAAAACACTGAAAACCTCTTAAAAACCTGCCCTAAGCGTATGCAATGCCTTAAAGTCATACTTTCTTGCAATTATAGCACCACTGTCAATTTGAATGAAACTTCAACGTTATTTCGAGTTCAGAAACGCTCAATTTTTTCTGATATAAATTAACGGTCGTCGGTACGTTTTAAACTATTTTGGTTTAGTAACTGTTTGATAAAGACTTTATGCTTTCGGATAGCAGGGAAAACGTATATAAATTCCAAGGTTTATATATTGCTCTCCTGTACCTAAGAAGTCAAAAGGTGGGGTTGACATCTATTTAAAAATATAAAAAAATTAGCCAACTGTATATTTATTTTTCAATATTTAATGGCGACCTCATTCAACGGATATGCTAAAACAGAAGGCGCCAGCAGTAGCAACTTATTGTCTCTCTGTTTGTAAACCAATTCACAAGGAATTAGCTCCTCACAGGGAGCCACAAGTAGGTTACCTTGTGCCAAGACTTAGTAAATAGGCATTAACTTCCTTTCTCTTTAGTCTCTGCATTTCCTACGACTACAACAATTACTGATGTTAGTCCCCGACTCTCTCTTCAACGTTTCCGTTTACATTTCTTTCTTCGAATTTAATTAAAGCAAATTGAAGAGAAATTGAGATCTAACATTATAATTTGACCTCTACAATACGCCTTGTTCCTCAGTGACGTCACTTTTTTTTTCTTTCTAGGTCTTTTCTTTCGTCTTTGCTATTTTTATAGTTCACTTTAAAAAGGAAGATAATTTCGCTTGATAGACTTATTGTCCAATCAGCAACAATCTTCAATCCGTTCAAGTCTTTAATTCATCTTGGCAAATGCAGGCTTTAAAGAGGGGTCCATTAAACAGACTGGAAATCCAGATAGAGAGAGCGCAATTTGAGACAAAAAAAACCCTTTGTTTAAACAGCTGAACGTAGTTGTTTGCAGGTTTACTTTTCTTTCATTCTCCTGGCGCAAAGATTGCCTTCGTAATTTTGTTTTTACTTCTCGCCAATTATTTTTTTTGATTTTCGACCAGAAAGAAAGACTTTCAATTTTCTTTCATTCTATTCTGTGTATTGTTGCTTATTTCTTTTTGTTCTGCATTTATTCTTTTACTTTTTTCACATTTTTTCCTGTAAACTTAGAGTTGCTTACAATTGGCTACGATGCCTAAAAGTTTACGAAATGGGGAATTATTATGTATTTCGCAATTCGGACTAGCATGCACATTTTGCTTGATCTACTCACAACGTTTCAGATTTTGAAAAGGACAGGCATCATCCTCTGAGGAATAAAGTCAAGATAATAGAACATAACTAGAGGATAAGACAACCCCCTCAGTAGACCTAGCGTATAGACGAATACTATTTGGGACCGTCCGAATGAGAAAGCATAATAAAAATATCACCACTCAAGTCAGAATACTCGATGTTGCTTAACTTCGGGGATCGGACGAGAACCAGTGTTTCGACGTGATATGGCCGTAAGTCATTACATCTTTGGCACTTGCTATATGGATCAACAGATACAGGAAGCGCAGAATAATTTATCGTATGATATTATTCGTCTTCTTTAAACATGTAAGCGAAAGTACAGGCCTATGAAAATACCGAAAGAGGATATCTTCTTTCACATTCGTATGTCTCCCATTACGTCCTAAGGACGCCTACTATAAGAGGCGAAATTCCTGTTTGAATAGCTTATCCACTTTGTCTAATTACCTGCACATATTGCCCTGTATATTTGATCGTTTACTGTAATGTTACTATATTCTCTATAGATCTAATTTTGAGTTAGCCGAAATACATATTCGGGATGTTTTATATTGTCTGTTAGTATTCATGTTTTAAATACACTATTATCGATTTAAGTCTTAGTTCAAATATGATACTTTTATTTCATATTTTACAAATTATCAATATAATAATATTCTATGCCATCAATATTCACTTTATTTCGGTGATGTAAATTTTTTAAAAAAATTTCTGCCGATTGTCTTTTTATGAAAGCCTAATAATAAAAAAATCCTGATCTAAGTTCATTGTTGGTGATTTATATAACGAGATGTTTAGGCATGGATAAAATTAATGGTGTTCACTGGAAAGAGGATGCACATTTAAAGATGGAGATATCTGACATTGAAGAAACGAGAAAGGACAGCGAAGGCGCGAGAGGAGAAATTTCAAAAAAGGACAGCGAAGGCGCGAGCGGAGAAAGGACTGCGAAGGCGCGAAGGAGAAACGGCAATGAAAGGACAACAAGGACACGAAAGGAGAAAGGACAAGGAAGTAACGAGAAAAATACCCCAAAGGAATGACGAACAAAGAAAGATAGAAAGCGAAGAAAAAGTTACCAATGGACAAGTTTGAGACATAATTCATTATTCTGAAATTGTTTTTTCCAACGTTTTCATGATTAAAAAAACAGAAAAACAAAAATACCAAAAGCATAAATCTAGTAATGAGGGATCACAAGTTAACAGCACAATTTCTCTGAACATTATAGTCATTTATTCTAGGTTAAATGCAGTAAGTTACCAATAATTACTAAGATTAGCATGGTACCAATGAGAATTAATATTTTACGCTATTGTTCATCATGTATAAGGTCAAAGAGCAATTCAAGATAGAGGATTACTGAATGAGGTTGTTTTATAGATGTAATATTTGTAGATTATTGGACTATGTAGGACAGATAACAGTTGATCATCAACTTGTTAAGGTTGTAATTGTTGGGAACACATCCCTTCGGGTTGTGTTGCGAAAAGCAGCGGTTCTTAGGAAGAAGCAGTCCTAATGGAACATCCTTCTTACAAATGGAATATGAAAGGAATTAGAATAGTTCGCCCCTGTGTATATGGCATAATGGCATAGCGGGTATTAACTGTAAAATGTCTGAACTTGTGGAATTAAACAATGTATCTCGTCTGATCATTTTCCATGGAAATAGCGACAGAGTGGAACAGCGATAAGCTAGCAACAATGTGTCTGTGGGAAAAAGCGTTAAAGGGTGAAAATCATCCATCATCTACAAGGTCGCGTAAACGCCTTTTCATCTCTGTCAAGACTGGAAAGAGAGGATTGGGCTTTTCCTGACCAGATATGGCAGCGATACTCCATTTTTGGCCTAATAAAGCATGGCAGGCGGAGTCAGGTAATTTCTGAAGCAGACCATTGTTTTAGGATCTATAGCGATGGATTGGGACGTGTATATGATTTCCACAAAGTTCGGGCGTGAGTTTCAGTCACAATGAAAGCTTAAAGTAAAGAGACACTTTGAGAAGGAAATTCATGGTGACAGGTGAGAAATCAGGGTCAGATCAGGGATGGTACAAATATTTTGAGGTATTGAATGTTACAAGACGGTTTTTTGGCGCTACTATAGTGTGAGGTCTACCCCAATATGCCATGTTCTACTCTTTGCATGACCATCAGGTCAGGTGCGGTCGAACATGGATATTTATATCTGTCTCACATTTTCTAAAGACGTGAAACTGGAGGTAGACCTCACGCTAT
Organism: Acanthosepion pharaonis; assembly: GCA_903632075.3. NCBI lineage: Eukaryota > Metazoa > Mollusca > Cephalopoda > Sepiida > Sepiidae > Acanthosepion > Acanthosepion pharaonis. The sequence continues at coordinate 713,519 of CAHIKZ030005626.1, forward strand.
AGTAACACCGGTTTTTCTTTCACTGAGCTGTTAGAGCTCGGTCAGAGGAGAAATCAGCTGCCAAGCTCCAGTGATTTGGAGTTTTGAGGTGAATCCATAAACCGTGGTATAGATATTTCCTAACGATCGGAGAATGTTCTTAGAGCTTGAATATAAAGCAGAAAGAGAGTAGAGCCGAGGAGTGAGCATTGTGGGACACAGCATTGATCTCATAGCCTGACCATTGACGACGACTCTCAGAGACATACCCGAGAGGAATGACTTGATGATTGTGTGGGTTCGTCTAGAGATTTCATATCGGGAGCATTTATGTAGTAACCCTCTATGTTATACCTTGATAAAGGTCGTTGTGATTTCTAAGGTAATCGCGGATTAATTTATTATCGACTGACTCACCGATTCTGAATAAGATTAATGGGAGGAAGATTAGATATTAGAACAAGAATTTCTCCCCATTTTTGCGCCATCACCCACTTTCACGTGGAAAATTTTTCCACTGCCCAGCTGTATAGGAAATATTCAAAAGCATGCCAAAATCGTTTGTTAAAAGTTTGTTGCTGGTTCATAAACTGACTTTATGATGTAAACCATACCAAATGGAGGTAACAATTATCCTCACTATACTATTAAAGAAAAAACGAAGGCCAACTTGTACATTGAAAACTATATAATTTAGTTTTATGGTTAAGGTGAACGTTGCAACTGATGACAAAATATTAAACTATTTTGTTGATAGTTATAAAATTAAAAAGAATATAAACTAATAAAAATTCAGCGAATATTTTTGTTGTTGTTCTTGGTTTTTCATTACCTGATTTACCCGAAAAGAAAAAAAAAGTTATTTCGTCAAAAGAATTATTTGAATATTAATGACCTAGTCAAAGCTATAGAAACTATTAAAAATATTCCTTGTTTGTAGGGATATTTATATCTTATTTAGGATGTAACCTAGTTATTCCCAGTTAACATTCACTTTTTATACAGGCTCTCTTTACATATCCCCGTTGAATATTTTTTCTCGTAGCTTATGTTGAAGCACATTTTTAAAACTCAAAATCCTTTAGCTGCTAGCAAAATTTCTAGTCGTCCACTATTTTCTGTTCAGTTTCTCATCGTCAAACCAACATTTGAAATCGACCACTGGTGGTGATAGTGTCTAAGTTGTGAAATCACGCTTTAAATGATTATGTTTAGTCTCTTTTACAATGAGAAGTTTAACGGACTTAAAAAAAAAACAACAAACAATCAAAAAATAGTATTAAAAATGTTAACTACTGTTTAGTCTTCAACACCGATCACTAGTAGGTAGTTTTGACCATAATACCAAAGGATCGTAAAATATGAATTTAGATTTGTATAAAATCAATATCTCATTAACAAACACAATACTGACTTTTGTCTCAAGTGGTAGAGACGATTATGAGAAAATTTGCGAAAACTATTTATGAAACCCAGACGTTCAACGTATCAAAAAAATGAAATACGATATAAAACAGGTGCAAAAATATTTTATGAACAAAGAAGCTTAGATGCTTCAATTAGATAGTCAGTTATATGCCATACGTGACAAACGCTTAGGCGATCATGTATCTTTCGATACATGACTGGCGAGGCAGATTTTTTTCCGCGGAAGACCAGTTGCCTTCTATAGAACGCAGTGTGTTTACCTGGGGGAGAAGAAGATTCATACCTTTCCCAAGGGCATTCCTCAACCCGAGTTGCTATTCATACACCACCGTGCCTCCCATGCAGTTTTGTAGATTTACAAAAACCTTATGCAGTTTAATAAAAAGTGAAGACAATCGACAGAGTGAAAACTTGGAGTGCAAATCTTTTGTGACCGATTGGCATAAATTCGTGAGCTTTGCTACGTTTGCACATTTGAGCTAATGCGTCAGGCGCGTCTGGTTGAGAAAAAATTGAACCAAAATATTTTAATCTTTGATGTCAAGAAAGAAAGAAAGAAAGAAAAAGACATTTGTCTCTTTAACGTTTAGCTATTTTGATGAATTCTTTTTTTCATGAGACGAAGTGGAAAGAATAAATGCAGTCGAATACGAAAACATAACTATCTTGTTTGTAGAAGATTAAATTTATTTAGAAACCGCGAGAATTGTCCTTCCAACCAAATAGTTTATTCTATAAAACGAACTTCTTGAAGAGGACTGTTCAAAGAGAAACACAATCATACACAAAGATAGGCGTATATTTTCATTTTTATTAAACGTTTTTATCAACGTTTGTTTGATCTGTTTTATACATTTTTCTAGTTTGCCTGTAAGTTGTCGTACATCCGGATCAAATTTATTGCGAAACTCTCCAAGTTCATAAGCTTTTTTGTTCTAGTACTTTTCACCATCTCGAGTCATTACTATGAACGATAATGTTGTCAGTGCCACAGAGAAACTTTGTGTTGGTCTTAATAAAACCTTTGAATGAATTCTTGCTACCTTATAGCAGCACTAGCAGCCATACCCAGCTGGTCGATCAGAAGAAAAAAAAAGCGTTCAATTAGAATGGAGCAAAAACAGCATCATGTTTAGATTTAACAGATATAACTTCTTCAATTACTTTCAAGTACGTTCATAAAAAACATTTTGAATTAATGCAGTTACTGATATAACAGAAGTAGTCTTTATTTATTCAATCGATGTTAGCGGAGGACATGAAGGGGTAAAACAGGCAACATGAAGACCCACTTCGGACCACAATTATTTTGGAGTTTTTGAAATTAAATTTGTCAGTGTGCTACCAGAGATGTAAAAGGGGATACATTTACAAAGGAACTGTTAAGTTTTTATGAAAATTGGTAGAGGGGTAACGTCATTACGAGTAACTTCAAAGAATTCACACAGAGCCAAATCTTGTTTCTGCTGTTTGATATCTTGGATTCGCATTGGTTGGCGACTCGTTTTTCCACGACGCTCGTATTCCCCCCCCCCGTTGTTAAATTGGAAACTGTCATGTAAATATCCTTGATAGACCTTCAATCAAAATGAGGAGGTTAATATTTTGGGGTAACAATCGTAAGATTCGATTAAGTCTTCTTTCTTTCATATCCTGCGGCAGGCCGTTGTTAGTCTGTTCGAACATCACCGAGAACTCTAGAAATACAGCCTTCATTAAAGTTAAGGTAGATCAGCGGTTACCTGATTTAGTGAGTTCGATCCTCCTGGTCTTATATAAGTAGGAGCATCGATTTCTGATTAAAGCAGCATTTGTCTTCAAGTGTTCTCATTGCTTTTGTCATAATGTCTCCGCCATCATACCTTCTAGGATTTCTCCAGGAAGACTTTGGCAGCATAAGAAAGTTACGAATGAAAAAGCTCAAGATTAACTATAAGATAGCAGCGGCAGCCAGTCAATAAGAACATTTAACAGTTCTAGATTAGACTCTAAATTGACCACGTGACAATAGCTTAGATGATAAAATTGTCGATTCTTGAATTTCGTGGTATGTCATTAGAAACAAAGAAAAGAATGCTGAACTGTTACATAATATCAATCTCAAATGACAGTGAAAATGGAAGGCAATAGAGATGTAATTCTACAGGAGGATGCTGAGAATACTATAGACGGAGCACGTAAACGACAAAGAACTCTTAAGGAAAACAGAAAGGACATGGCATATGGAAGTAATCATGAGTTCAGTTCTTGGAATAAGTAATGGTAACTCATTTCAGAAATTGAAACAGAAAAATTATTTTGCCTGACAAATATTTAATTTTTAACATTTTCTTTGTCAATGCACTTAATTTATTGATCAATAATAACCATAGACTGATCATTATACAGGGAAAATTTCCGACCAAAATTCAGGTAATAACCAGTGGCAAGCTGTGGAAATATTGATGCGACTACGCATATGTAGCATTTATACATGCGATAATCGTTAAATTCTCGGAAGAATTTTGTATTTTGCAATTGCTTTTTTTTTCTGTGGAAGAAGTTGAAATATTTTTTTTTTGATGGAAAACAAATGTTAGTCGAAGAAGTTAGAAGAAACCAGATAAGAAATTATCCTCATAACATACACGAATAGGTTTCCGAAATAAACTTTTTCATTTGACAGTTGGCGTCCAAAGCAGAGGACACTAGTGACATTTAAGCATATATTGAAAAGGTTAAGGGGTGTAAAAGGGAAAAAAAACTGTGAGAGTGATTGCGAATATATGAGGAAGGACTGAGAGGGAGAGAGAGAGAGATAGAGAAGAGGGAGAGGGAGAGAGATAGAGAAGAGGGAGAGGGAGAGAGATAGAGAAGAGGGAGAGGGAGAGAGATAGAGAAGAGGGAGAGGGAGAGAGATAGAGAAGAGGGCGAGAGATATTATGTTAGAGAATATAAAAACAGAATTATCCAATCGCATGCATGTAAATTTATCGTCTGCTAAAGCTAGTGTTCTGATTGGGTAATTGATATAATACCGTATGTTTTTCTTATCGTCACTAAACAGAAAAAAAGACAGATGCATTTGCATTTACCCCGTGTCATCTAAGGTTAAAGACCGAGCGCTGATTACACACAAAAAATACTTAACTAAACTGAGTAAATCTCAAGCAAACGCAGCCGTAATACGTGCGTCCATTTTTTATAAGAAGCCGTTATATGATTTTGAGAGCACTTTGTCTTGGAACATGCGACACCTTCAAAACTAAGCGACTAACATTTCATAATTAATCGAGCAGACCTTGATTTTTTTGCAGTCATTATGAACAATTGTAATTTAAATAAGCTACATACCTTAAGTCTACTGGGACTCAAACTCACTTCAGACCTCAGTGGAATCAATCTATTGCTAAAGACGCTGGAAAAATGGTTGATTCCTTGTACCGATCTAGAAATTATTTAACTCCTCCTGCCATGTTCTAACTTTAAAAGATTTGGTTCAGTAGCTCAGACCAAAAGTGGAATATTTCTACCACATCCATGCTGGATTCTGGAGCTGCCTAATTTTTGTTCTTCAGCTTTTAATTACGCGGCCTTGTAAGTTAAACATTGTTTTTCTGCTATACAACTCCTTTCTACGGACGAAAGGTTTCCCGCCTCTCGCTACTTTATCGCTATTTCCATGGCAAATGTTCAGACGACATATATTCTTTAGTTCTGCCAGTTCAGACCGAGGTCCTTCTATGCCAAGTACACATGATCAAATCAAACTGATTCCTTTTGTATTCCGCTGCTAAGGCAGAAGTTCAAGTCAGAGTTTCTTCTCAAGAACTGCCATTTTGTGGAGAAGACTCTCGAGGTGTTGTTTCCGCAATCACTACAATCTTAATCTTTTCAAGACTATGTTCAACCTTTATCAATTCTACATATCTTCATAATCTGAACGTGATAATCCACCCTCTTACGCCCATAAAACAGCCTCATTATGTAACCATCTGCTTTGAGTGGATCTTGGGGCTTGTATTAGTTGAACAATAGTATAAAAAAAGGAGAATTTTCGTTTTTGCTGTATGTTAAAAACCCAAATTAAATATCAACCAACAAAGACATACTAATGAATGCTGTCATTAATCGGAAATTTACCGAGGAAGCGTTTTACGAATAAAAGTCGAAACAGTTTAAACTGCGGAGGGGGAGAGAAAGAGAGAGGGTTTGAAAATGAGAGTAAGAAATGAAAGATAATACACGCTAAAAACTTGAAAAATTTGAATAGGAGGGAAGACACATTAAGAGCGGTAAAATTCTGATCAGATATTTAAGAAATAAAGAACTTAGTCATTAAATAAGCAGGGGGGGCGGCACAAAAGAAGAAAAAGAAAATAAAGAGGAAAAAATAAGATGTGAACGAGAAGAGAAAAGAATGTGACAAGAAGGCAAAGCTTAACAGAAACATACAAGTAATGTCACGTGAGAAAAAAGTATTTTTTCTTTCAATCTTTTCTCGATGACTTGTTTGATATTGCGTTAGTTTATTTGTTGTGCAAATTGCCAGTCAAGGAGACGCCATTAACTCCTAACTGGGCAAGCAGGCCAGAAATAATCCCACAAAAGATCAATTTCCACATTCCATAATAATTAATCTCAGGATCGATAATCGGATGATGCGATTACCATCATCACCCGTCATCTATATATAGAGAGAAAATGACAAAACAGCAATAGAGCCATTCTTGCTAGACATTTGCGAAAGTCAGCTCAATCTTGTATAAGGTCACCGAACCAAGTGAAAAACGCACTCTTTAGACAAGCGATCTGGCCTCCAAGACAGACGGACGTGTAGAGGAGTCAGGACCGGTTCGAGGGAGACATGCGGACGGATCAGGACCGGCTCGAGGGAGACGTGCGGACGAGTCAGGACCGGCGCGAGGGAGACGTGCGGACGAGTCAGGACCGGCGCGAGGGAGACGTGCGGACGAGTCAGGACCGGCGCGAGGGAGACGTGCGGACGAGTCGAGACCGGCGCGAGGGAGACGTGCGGACGGGCAGATGAGTCAGGACCGGCGCGAGGGAGACATGCGGACGAGCAGATGAGTCAGGACCGGCGCGAGGGAGACAGAGGAACGCGCAGATGTATGAAAACAGTTTGAGATAAACGCATTCATGTATTGATTTGTGGTTTTTGGTTTCTCACTTTTTCTAAGTTGATGCTAGTTATTTTTTTTTTACTCATGGCAAAATCATTCAAATGGCAAGTGAACATTTTTCACAGAACCGAATTTTTTTACAGTAGGTTCAAAAGTGCTTATGAATATCTTTTAAGAAAATTCCTTTTTTTCTCAACGTACCAATTTACCGGATCGAAGATGAATTGACCAATGAACGTCATAGTTTCGTATTTAGTTTCTGTAAAACGCATTCCCCATAGATTTATCAAACCAAATTGTTTTCTATACAAACTCTTTGAAAATGCTAACAGTCATTTCCTTTTGTTTTTCGCAGAGGACTGTTTTATCGAATCCTATTTCAGACAGCCTTACATCGGATATTTTCAAGCCACTTGATAGTAATCTTGAAAGGAATATTCTAGCCATTTTTTTTCGTTGAAAATTTTAGAACTATGTTCATATTTTGTTTGAAATTTTCAATTTGTTTTAGAGAACACTTGAATGTTTACGATTACTACTCATCTTTAATGTATTTTTCTTCAAAACTTACCGCTTAGTTAATTCTTTGATTTTCCTCAAGTAAAAGTTTGACAATTAAAAAAAAAAAAAAAAAAAAATTAAAGTAAAGCGAAACAATACCGCTTCTTTCTGATAGGGATTTTCCAAGCCTAACTTAGATGTGGCACAAGGCCGAAAGTAGTGGGCACCCAGTGAAGATCGAACTCACTGCTCAGTTGTAATGGTTCTAGCGAGACAAGCTTGCTAACCATTACACTACATCGAGGTGCCCATAAGGATTTTCTAAGAGTAGCTTATATGTTGCACAAGGCCGAAAGTAGGGGACACCCAGTGAGGATCGATCTCACTACTCAGTCGTAGTTCTTCTAACCATTACACCGCCTCGAGGTGCCCATACAGATAAAGATAACTGCAGAATGGGCAGCTGAAAACTTTTTAAAGAAAGTAAAATGAATGACTAAAAACTCGCCAACTACTAAAGATAATATTTGTTGTTCTTGGCCACTTCTGAGAAATGATTTTACTGGATTCGAAACAGGTCCTCCTGGTTTGGAAAGCGAATTTTATAACCACGCGACCATTAAGAATTCACCCCGCTGAATAGAAGGTGAATATTACTGCATTTATGTTTAAAATTGAGACATATTCGTGAATAAGACAGAAAATATCACCTCTCCTGAAGCATCCGAGTTGAAGTTACTCAATAATACATTCATCAAATCCTTCAAATATCTTGGATCTCACATAATAGATTCCCAAAAAGATTATCACATCTGCAAAGCTCTTGCATGGGATGCACAAGATTTGATGCTCGAAACTTCCATCCTCCTTAAATCTTTCGAACATTGAATGAAGTAGTCCTACTGTATGGATCAGGAACTTGGACTTTATCTGCTTATTTTGACAGACGCGTGGATGAAGCATATACAAATCTACTTGGTGAGCCCATGCAACGCTTAACACAATTTGCGGAAAACTGAGACCAATCTCTCTTCAGCTCAAACAAAAACGATTACAGTTTGTCAGCCATTGTCACCGAACGGACAGGGAAATCGTCTCATCCTTACTCTTATGGCATCCTTCTGGAAGTGTCTTCTCACGAAAATCGACTTTCCCCAGACATCATAGCTCGTAAGTCGAGTTTCGACATTAGGGATCTGGGGACATCAATGCAAGACCAAACAGTATGGTAAGGGATTGTCAATGGAGTTACGACCAACCATAGGGAGGTAAAAGGATGATGATGACGTTCGAATTACAAGGAAAGGAAGTACAGAAAAGAAAAGGTTATACTAATACCATCATAAACAATTAGACATGAAATTTACGCATCTTAATAAAATAATCACTGTTGTCATATTTGGAAGCCAATGACGGCACAAAAACAGTACTATTGTGAAATGTGAATTTGGGTGCCGTGCTCAAAGCAATAAAGATTTCGTTCGCTTGCGGAAATTAAACAAACCAGAGTTAGCAACATCAACACAGCAGATATTTCAGCAATTTTCACAGATAATCGTTTGGCAATAAATTCGCTAAACCTCTCGCCATCATTGTTCAATCTCTTTATTTTTATTTTGCCTCATGCTTAGCGCCTTTCTATGACATTAAAACACAGGAAAAACGATTTCTGATTGATATTAGATAATAATTTTTTCCCCTTGAGCATGGTATGAACTTCAAATATATTTAGATATTACAAGCGTCTTGTCCCCTATTTATTTTTTTCTAATTTTCTTTAAACATTTCACCCGAGCAAGGCAGGAATGCCACTAATACGCAAGGGATTACAGACAATAGGAGCAAGAGTAAAGAGGGGTGTTTGAGGAAAGGATAAAGAGAGGGCCGGGGAACAGGGCATCAAGAACATGTCGATTGATATTACATTTGAATATTTGAAGATAATAGCCATCAGGGAAGCAATTAGGAGGAAGAGAGTTCCACTGTGGACAAGTGTTGGGGTAGAAGAGGAGGTTACATTTTACCGTTCGACAGTGAAAGGGTGGGACCAAGATGCCAACCCGGTAGCACGCTTAAATCCATGCAGTTGGGGTGCCAGTGAAAGTAGCTCGTCAGAGCAGCTGCCATGAAAATACTCGTAGAAAAGACAGAGGGAAGCCACATGTATAGAGAAGGACGGAGATCAAGATCAAGATATCAGAAGATCTCAATTAACATTATATTTTGAATCTTTGAAGATTATAGCCATCAGGGAAGCAAGTAAGAGGAAGGGAATTCCACTGTCGGGAAGTGTGAGAGAAGAAACTGTTGGAGTAGAAGAGGCGGTTACATTTAACTGTTTCGACAATGAAAGAGTGGGACCGAGATGCCAACCTAGTAGCACGCTTAAATTCAAGCAGTCGGGGCATCAGTGAATATAGCTCGTCAGAGCAGATGCCATGAAAATATTTGTAGAAAAGAAGCCACATCACGTCTGAGAGAAAGTGACTGTAGACGATATGCCAGATCAGGACCTATCACATTGCATATTCGTAGCTAATAATTATTGCTTTATAAAATTATTGAATGCTTAATGTTGAATTTTATTAATACTATTATGAGGTATTGTTATTGTAGAGGCACTAAGGGCGAAAAATATCAGAGAATTTTTATTCGGTAACGTCTTTAAATATTTGCTGACGCTTTATGCTCACCCTAACTGGTTTAACAAGTCAGAACGAAAGATGATGTCACTAAGTCCTGACAATGTACTTTGAAGGACAAACCACAAGACACAGAGGGAAGTATCTCTGAAATAGATATTCCTCAACAGAAATTGAACACGCAACTCCGGGGCTTTATAACATTGTTATTTCAGCGAAATTTCATCTTGAAAAACAGAGGAAAATAAAATCTAATTATCAAAATAGAATCAGTTTCTTCTTTTATGTGCCGTCTCCCTTCAGAACGAAGACGGCCATGGCCCTCCACATCTTTCTGTCCCTTGTAGCTCTTAATGAGTTTTGTCTTTGTTATTTCTCCCAAACTCTGTTCTACCATCCATTTCCTCAAGCTTATCAATTGTGTAACGCGTTGCTTTCCTTTGTCCTCTTTTCCCTGAATCTGTTCTGTGAGTATCAGATTTTCCAAGCACTCCTTCCTCATTACTTGCCACAGAAATTTCAACTGCCTCTACCTGATGTTGAGTATAAGTTTCCCTTTTGTTTCCATTTTTTCCAAAACCTCGTTGTTGCCCAAATGTTCTGTCCATGGTATCCTCAGCATCTTTCTGTAGAATCATTTGCTGGGGGGAGGGGTGCAGATATCCGTAAGAGTTTAGTAGTCTTTTCTTTGATTCTAACGAATAAAATTAATTCTGACACGAGGACATTCCGAGTTAATCCGGAAATTGTACTTACATAATAGATAAAGGTTACTTTTATCTAATATAAGTTTTGATTATTTGTATAAGTCTTTTCATGAACCAACAGCCCTTAAAATTAAGAGGTAATACAGACACAAATACACATTGATACCTTATATCATTCAAAACGAGACGTAGGATATACTACCACTACTACTACTAATAATTATACTACTACTACTAACAATAATTATTAACTGTTCGTTTGCGTGTACAGCCGTCTGCTAGAGTGTTTATCTAATCGCTAGTGAATGCACCTGCTCCAACACATTTGTATTTGTTCAACACCAACAGCGAATCGGTGGTTTATACTGCAACTTTGCTGAGCGGACATTAATTGCAGTTTCTGCAAGAGACCGCAAAATCTAGCGAGATCAAAAGATAAACAGGACCAAGATCACTTGTGACTTCGTGTTAGCACAACCATCAACAATATATATATATATATATATATATATATATATATATATATATATATATGGTGAAAATAAATGAACACAAGTTTTAAGACCATCATAATGCAGAGTAAACAAATGGGAAAACAACATTTTGAAACAAATGGGTATGAAATAGGATTTATGAAATTACAACAAGTTCAATTATTTACATTATTCGGACTATTGTCCTCATCTTTGTCGCCATATTTATTACAACGTTTCGGCCGTTATACGCCCCGGCCTTCTTTGGGTGGTTGAAGGCCGGAGCGTACAATGCCGCCATATTTCTTACAACATTTCGGCCAAAGATGAGGACAATAGTCCGAATAATGTAAATTCGGTACATAATACCTCATCTCAGAAATATAGACAAATTCACAATTGTTCCTCCATTTTGTTGCATAACCAAGGTTGCACATTTCATCAAATTATTGACAGACTTGACGTGCCCTCAGCTTCTAAAGAATGTCTTCTACTTGAAGGAATATCATGCAGTGTATTTGTGTTTTAAAACTTTTCTATCAGACGATAGAATTGTTGACAGAACAAAAGGATCCTGGTAAAAATTGTTCCTTGTTTATGCCGACGACGACATAGGTAATTATAGCTGAGATGACTAAAAAAAAAATCCTCTACCAAGTATTCAAAAAAAAAAAAAAAAGGACGCGAAATAATCTTTTTCAAGACAGAAACAGTGATCTGAAATTGCAATGAAAGCTGTGATGGCATCTACCCTGAATCCATCTTAAAAATTCAGGATGTAGAATGAGTAAATACCAAACACTTCAAATACCTTGGTATAGAGGGTTTATGAGTACGAAATAATAACTCCCTTTACCCATTACCTTCAAATTCGGGCGAGCCGAGGAAAAAGACGGAAAGATATTCGTGAGCCTGTGTGAAAGTTTCTTTGGACAAATGAAAACTAAGTTCAAAGAGATTGACCGGCGTGCTGAAGAAAAAGACAAAACAAATTCGCGAGCCGATGTGAAAGTTTCTTTGGACCGATGAAAACGTTGTATTATGCGTTGAGCTTAGCAAAAGAAAGAAAAGAAAATAGCGATCCTATGCGAAATCTTTTTTGATATAAAAATAGTGTCAAATTACGCCCCAATTATATCATCGCCCTTAATAAAGAACTTTATTTCAACAATCTAAGAAAGCTAAGTTTTTCAAACTCTTCATCTTCAATGTATGCAACTGTGGCACCATGCATCCAGGCAGAGAAAGAAAGGCAGAAAGGGAAACGAAAGAAAAGAAGAAAGCAAGGGAAAAGTGTGGCGAGATCCGAATCATAGGTGATAAGCGCACACACACACACGCGGCTAAGAGGCAATAAAAAAAAGGGTTATTTTGATAAGTGGCAAATGGCGAAAGAGTGTCATTACAATGACAATGAGATTTGAGTGAGTAGGGAAGTGTTATCTAAGGATATGAAAACAAACTATTGGTACGGGAAGGCATCTTAATTATCAACACAGACCACCGGCCAAGGGAAAAATTCAAGTGAAAATGTTATTTCGATAAGGGACGAAAAGAAACAGGCGACTAAAAAAGACTTTGGACAGATATGAAAATTAAAGGCCACCTACGAGTAATCGTTGTACCGATTTTCCTACTTGGCCTGCGCGAATGGAATTGTGTTATCAGACACATGAACCGAAGGAAAATGAATAGAACCAGAAATGTTTTTCTTTCTTCCTTGGAGACGTCAGACTGACTGAAAACTTGGGGAAAATTCTTTTCTGAGGCCATGTCGGAAAACCAACCATCTGATGAATTAGCGATAAACTACTTGACAAACGCCACGTGTTGAACAAAGAGTTGTCATATTATCCGTTCATGATAACGGCGATTTGAAAGGAAGAAAAGGAAAGAGAAGAGATAATTAATTTTTAGTTAAGCAATGTATTTTTTTCCGAAACAAAGCCGCGGATTGTTCACGCCCGGCTAAGACGTCATTGGTCAAGTGGTGATCACGTGACGCACGAAGGAGGAGGAAAGATACCCAACCAAGACCTCATTGGCCGAGAGTGATCACGTGACGCACGAAGAAGGCTGTCGACGCCCCCATCCAGAGTATAAGTATGAGAAGCTGCTACGAAGAAGTGGGAAGGGCAGTTCACGCCCTCAGAAGCATGGTGAGAAAGTGGGAGTGAAAAAAAAGTTACCAAAAAATGGAAAAAAGTGGAAAATCCTAACCAGAAATAAAAGAGGTGGATATGTATTTAGAATTATCGAGGAACTCCCCGACGCCAACAGACCCAACCTGGTTTTTGTCGGCGTCAATAAAAGCCAGGCCCCAACAGGCAGAAATCAGTTCGGACCCTGGCGGGCAGAAGAGAGTTCGAACTCCGGTTTCCAGAGTTGAAGCTGCCTCAAGATAGCTGACCAAGATTCACGCAAAATTTCGGACTCCTCTTCAACCAAGAACAATTATTTTGAAGAGCGACTTAGGACCAGACCACCGAAATAGGTTTTTCGACTTTCGTCCAAAGACACACCGAAACACAAATTTCTTAGAGAGCAGACAACTTGAAGCGTTAAAACTTGCCTAGCGAAAACGACGTGTCACAATCCACAGAACGGGTCGGGAGATAGATGCAGTCCTATGTATCGAACAACTAGACAAAGTTTGTTACCTTTTTCTTTGATACTTTGAACTTTTTGAGTTTTCATTTTCTTTTCTTTTATGCATATTTGTGTGTTATCACCCCCGTTGAACTCAATTTGCATTACGGCCCCAACCACTGTTTGATCTCGTCTGTCCAAGATCAATTCACAACGTGGGTAGGTAGACTGGAGATCAGTGCAGTTACCTTGGTAACCAGGCGTTGGAAGCGAGTTGGGAACGGCGAGGCTGATATCAAATCTAACCAGATTCCCACCCGAATCACGAAAAGGTTAGAACGTCACATTTGGGTGCCGTGACCGATACCAAGCCAGTTGGTCGTCACAGGACGAGACAACACGACTGACGCGACAGGCGGACGTCACGTTTGGACAGCGACACCCGGACGGGCAGCGAGGAGCGAACAGCTGGCGCCGCGGCGAAGACGTCTGGTGGTGCTGTTTAGGGACGTCACAACTGGTGTCGTGACCGGGATGGGACCCTGGAACGGTCACGTCACAACTGGCGCCGTGGTAGATCAGGATAGAACGTCACAGTTGGCGCTGCGACCGGGGGACGACGTCACAAACCGTATAACCCTTAGCTTAAAAACCATACTTTCTTAATTTGCTTTAAAAATTTTTCAATATTATTTTGTGTCAGATGATTTAATCTCCGTGTTATGTCATCAAAACGACCCTTTGTTGACACTGTTGTGATGACAACGTATACTTGTTTGATACTTCGCCTATGCCAACGTAGTAGAGACTTTGTAATCGCAGATACCAATTATAATACGCTGTTGTACAATATTTTTATCAGACGTCTTAGAATAATACTAGTACTAATAGTACTTCGTATAGTGAAATAGTATATCGAAGAGAATACCGGTCCGAATAGTGATAGAAGATAGAGGGGAATAGCAAAACATATCCTACGTCACGAGACTCCCTCTATATAAGAGTCTCCGCTATGGTCACGTGATCTACCTAATTGAATAAAGAGATATTATGTTTACTTACATTATTCGGACTGTTATCCTAATCGTCAATGCCTTATTCACAACATTTCGGCCGTTGTACGCTCCAGCCTTCTTCAGGTGAGTGGAATTTTGAACCGAACCATTTATCTCGTCCATCGGGGTAGATTGTTTCAGTTCCACGTGCCATGCCTCTTCTTGATGTCTCAGTTATTTCCCTTTTACTTAACTCTGCTGTGGCCTGGTTCTGGACTCACAACTCTTTGGGTCTAGTCACTGGATCTAACCAACGTCTTTATCCACTGTCCTTAAGGACACATGTCCCAGTGGATAAAGAACAATCTACCCCCGGTGGACGAAATAAAGGGTTCGGTTCGAAATTCAAATGACCTGAAGAAGGCCGGATCGTACAACGGCTGAAACGTTGTGAATATGGCAATGAGGATGAGGATAACAGTCCGAATAATGTAAATAATGTAAGTAACGATTTAATCTGTTGAATGAAGACTTCCTCTTCATAGCAATTTTTTAAATCTATGGACTTTAAAAATTTGTGATTTATTTTCCTGAAATGAGTACTTACACAATTTCAAGTGTATAAAATTCGTAAATAAATTCCTTATCTTTTTTTGTTAAAAATAACCCGTATGTTTCCTCGTCATTACCCTCCATCATTAATCTTCTTGGCGTGGCTAAACCAATTGTTCATTTTAACCACGAATTCCCACGCCACTATAAATCATTTATAACAAATTTAGTATAGAAGAAAAGGGTATTAAACACAGAATAGGCCGCGCTAAGGGCACAAAAAAACCCAAAACAAAACATTAAAATAAAACTTAAATAACCTTGTTAGATAGAGGCTTTCATATGGATGCCATGCAGGGCAAAAAATCCTCTTTCAGAAATACATAAACTATTATCTGTATACAATCGTTATCTCAGATCAATGGTTAAAAACAGCTGTGAGCGAGTGAAATATGTGAATCTTGGCGAAGACTGTCCTTTTTCTAACCTTATGAACTGGCGTTACACAATCACAGATAAAAGAACTGTACCGGATGACAGAAATCATGTCCTCTGAGAATTTTCAACAACAACATCTAAAATGGAAATCCCATGTAACTCAAAGAGAAAATAATGACAATCAAAATGCTGACATCCCACAGGACATTAAACTAAAGGTTAGGAAGGAAACTCCTATCAATACTGAAAAAAAAGCGATAACAGCTACTGGATTTGAGAAACCAATTTCCTGAAAAATTGTTTGCAGAGAAATATTTTATATTTTCAACCGATAACAGCACTGGCTGCTCGCTCAATGAATGCCGAATGTTTCCTTATAAGGAAACAGTTAATATTATCATTACCATTGTGCTAGGAAAAATGACAGTCTTTTACCTGGGCTCGAACACCGACCATTGGTTTTGATGGGAAATACAAAACTACTTGATCGCCGAGACAAACTCTTTGTAAATTATGCGGAAATTTATTAAACTTCGTTTAGTCTGGCATAAGGCCAGCAAGAAAAGTTGTGATTCTCGCTTTTTCTTAGGCTCGAACACCGATTGCTGGTTGAATTAACATATGCGAGTCATGAGACAGGCTCTCTAATATTATAGATAATATTTCCTGTATTTGCATTGTATACTGGGCAAAATGGCTTTTAAAGTGACGTCTACTTTCATTTAAATATCATAAATAGCTGAAAATTAAGCTGGGATCTATTAACTAAAGCGTTTGTGATATGCAGAAGAGCTAAATGTAGTTTTGTTCTCAAGTAGAGTAGGAGTAATATTAATATTACTATTGGATTGTGGTGAAAGCAAGCCGTTGTAATTTGATCTAAATGTCCAAATTGTCGAGGTTTTTATGACATTCATTATGTAGCTTTTTAGATTTTTCCAAGATCTTCATCACCTGATCTTTTGAGAATGTTTTAGTTTTTCAAACTAGAAAAATTCCCCCGTAATCCAAAATAAATATTCTGTTCTGCATTTTACCTTCCGACAGGAACTTAAAAATCAAGAATGGAGGGATGTGTTAATTTTTTTTTTTTACATTAATTTGTCGTATTAAAAAAAAAAAATCATCTACTACAAGACTCTAGAGCCACTCAAAATAGAGTTACTGAATGAGGTGTGTGATGTGAATATGAGAGGAAGTAAAAAAAGAAAAAGGTTATGATTATAAGGGGGATAGATAACGATTGATCACCGATTTGATGACGTTAGGATAATAGTATTCAGGAAAGCATCCCCGTGGGAATTTGGAAGTTATTTGTAAAAAGCTGTCAGTTAAACATTCTTCTGACACTTGAAATAAGAAAATGAAGGCGAGTCAACTCCGTGGACGTTGTATAAAAGGCTGAATTGTTGGACTAAAGAATGGAAGCTCTCAGAACATTTGCTATAGAAATAGCGATAAGAATAGCGATAGGCAAATTATATTGCGTCTGTGGTAAGAGACTACAGAATAAAAAATAAATTATCGACCTCACCCAAAATACCGCGTAAACGATTTTGAACAATGAATGTTGAGATTATTGGGTTGATTGAATAGCGCCAGGCAACAATTTTATCCGACTCCCTCTGCTATAAGATAGATGCTTTACAGGAGCCAGATCAGACCAAAATGGAGTTTTGCTCTCATATTTGAGCTGGAGTTGGTCACTTTTTTTTCTTTTTAATTGCCTGCCTGGTTAAGAGTTCTAAAGCGTCTATGAGACCTTGTGGGTGATGAATTGTTTTTCAACCACTACAACTACTCGCCCACAAATGAAACGTCGCGAGCCTCTCTATAGTTTACTTCCATTGCCTGTGTCCTGACGAGCTACATTCCTTACTCCCACCAGCCCCTTACCTTTACTCATTGCACTAGCGAATGTCTCAAAAGACAAACTTGCTGACCGTCGGACGACAACGAGGCGCGCTAATTATAGAGTCAAGTGGCGGATCAGCTTCACCACAGTTGTAATAGTCTACTTCTTATATAGAACGTAGGCGATCATGGCTCTCCACAACTTCGTATCCCTTGCAGCTCTTAGTAAGGTTTGTCTTTTTACCATCCTTCTCACTCCTCGTTCTGCCATCTATTCTCATAAGCTCATTAGGAAGGGGTCTTTTACACTCTTTCCATTTTTCCTTCGATATATCTTGTGAGTGTTAAATTTTCCTAGCCTTCATTCGTTATTCATCTCAGGAAATTTCAGGTGTCTCTAATTCAGAGGATGTTTCTTTTTTGTTTTTAATTCCTTAAAACTTCCTCGATTCTTACACGATCCGCCTATGGTATTCTCACCATCCTTCTGTAGCACACATGTTGCCTCCAGTTTTCTCTTTATCCGTGATGAAATTGTTCAGTATTCACTGCCATATACGTGGATTGATATTACATAGCGGTTCAACACTCTTTGTTTCTAACGGACTTTTCCGGTTTCTTAATACTTTGCTTAGTTTTGGAAGGCATCTTTTGCTATCCTAATCCGCTTTTAGTGTCACATCTTCCATCCTCTCTTAAAACACTTCCTAGATATTTAAACTTCTGTACTTGCTTGACGTTGATATCCCCAATTCGTATCCTTGGAATTTTCTCCTGACAACCATGCATTAGATCTTCTTTCCTTTACTAATTAGGTCAGCTTGACAACTATAAAGAGAGCCAGTAATAAGTTATTTTTTCACCTTTTATACATTAACGAGCAGAACTGTCCAAGGAAAATGAATTACCGAGGGGCGGGGGATAGGTCTTAGTTGAGATGATGAAAGATTTATTAGAAATTCTGACTATACAGGTATACCTCACATTACGTCGGTAATTTGTTCCAGGAGAGGCGACTTAAGTCGAAAAATGGCTTAAGTCGAACTTATTTGTCTCCAAATATATTTGTCACTGGGCCAAACCACAAATACCATTCTCAGTTCTGTATTTTATTTATAAATACATTTTTAATAATACATGGTCAATAAGAATCTAATTTAAGCTTACAAAGTAATAAATTTTTATTTTTAATACAGAAAAAAAAAGTAATCTAAATTTGCGAATTCATGTACGTACATATTTGTATATGTAGATGTTTATAAGTTGGCGATCTTTACATCGCGAACTCTTTATTTGTGAATCTGGTTTGCTTTAAGACATTATAAAATAAAATTATTTTGTAAGGTTAAATAACAAATACAGACCACTAAATAAGACGAAAACACAGAGTCACAGATGTTTTCATATTTCTTTCTTTAGGATTTATGATGATTATATTAACATTTACTGTAAATGTACATATTCTAATATGATTTTATATACTTTTATTCTTATTTATTGTAAAGTAACATGATTTTATGTGTTTTTAATGCTTTTCTAATGATATTATGCCTTCAATATTTGTGGCAGACAGATGTAGAATCGAATAAAGTAACTTAAACTTGATTTTTATTTTTCCATATATTTTTTGACAGACGATGTATGTATTTTATTAATGTTTATTTCCTCTTTTGTGAATTAAAAAAAAATTGTTCCTATATTGTTAATAATTTTTTATATATTTTCCTGCGTTAAGTACAAATTGTATTAATCAAGATTAATAATATTATTAATATATTTTATTCCTACTTTATTGGTAATCTTTAATATTTTATGTGTTAAATATAAATTCTATCGATGTTAGTTTTTTGACTGTCACCGCGATATGCCTACATAGGATAATTTACTTTCTTTTTTCTTCCCCACCTCCACTATTCCAATCTTTCTTTTTTTCCTCCCCCTTGTCCCCTGCTTTAAAATTTGTCTTCTTTCCTTTCCCTGTCTATAAATTTACTTAAGTGGTCAAATTGTCTTATCCTTATTGTGAACAATCGTTGATACAGTTGTCCAACTCAATCCAAGAGATCGAGCAATCGATGCAAGCTTTTCACCTTTTTCATGATTTATGATAGTAAGCTTATCGTCCAGCGTTACAGCATGAGGCTTAGCACTTGCACTCGGAATATTCTTAGGAGCCATTGGGGTAAAATAAAAAGTCACAAATGAATGAGAATTAGAGAGTAGGCAATAATCAGACGTATACCGTGCGTATGGCTAAACTAGACTGGATTTTAGTTTCGCGGTAATCACGAGTGGCGCCAAACGGTAGATATTGGAACTACCGTAGAAAACGCCAATATTGAGTTATTAAAGACGGCAATACACAAATGTTTTCATATTTCGTTTTTTAGGATTTATGATGATTATATTAGCATTTACTGTGAATGTACGTATTTTAACATGATTTTATATACTTTTATTCTTATTTATTATATAGTAACATGATTTTAATGTGCCTTTAATGTTTTTCTAGTGATATTACGACTTCGATATTTGTGGCGGGCAGACGTAAAGTCGAATAAAATGACTTAAACTTGATTTTTATTTCTCCATATATTTTTTTTGACAATTGAGAAACGACTTAACTCGAAACGATGTAACCCGAGGTATACCTCTATTTTACAACCTATTTTATCAGCACGATTTTAACCCTCCTTTAAAACTCTGTGGATGCTGTTACACCGTAAATAATATGGAGTTTTCAAAGTGGGAAGGGTATGGCTGCAATCGGGATATTGCTTTCTAACCAGCACTTAGACAACGACAGATGGCAATGATAAAATGATACACATCTCAACATCGTTTAAATTCTAGTGAGGTTCATTTTATTCACTTACGCACAGATATCCTTATGCTATGGGTTAATTAGTAAAACTTGTATCACTTAATCATAATTATCTAAAAAAAACAATATAAATAAATAGACAAATACAATAAAAATGCGTACCAAATATTTAAATTTTGGCAATGGGCAGCCCATGAAGATTGATGCCGCTAAAACAAACACAAAAATAAAAAAAAATAAAAAAAAAAAATTATTGGGCATACAATGCTGTATGCATTTTTATATTGTCAAAATATTAATTTGTTTTATTTTCCTCTTTTTAATTAATTATAAATTAACTTGTAAATGAAAACAGATTAAACTAAGAAAGCATACAAAGTTCACTTATTTTACAAAATATCATTAAAACGCCTTGAAAACCTTTTGAGATATTATGTGGTAGCAACAAGTATAATTTATTTTAAAGGGATATGTTAAAAGTGATCTGGGCTTCCTGATGGTTTCCTTTTAAATATTTTGTAATAATTATTTAACCCTTAAATGGCAGGTGTCGTAAGTTCATGTTGCCTTGGAGATCAGTGGATATTATCAATTGATAATTTAAACTTTTTCCAATGATACAAGCATCATTCATTTATGAATTGAGTCTAAATGATGAATTAGCAACTCTCTCTGAGGTTACATCATTTCCTGGAGTATTTGCCTGTAAATAAAGTTGGAAGAAGCAGCCAAATGTCTGCTTGAAGAGAAAGGAAGTGAAAAATGGTGACAACTTGGTGTAAATAATGTACAACTCCTTTGTGCATAAAATGCTTCAAAAATATTTATATTGTTAAAATAATCTTAGGAACCTAACATTTGTTTTATTTTCATCTTTTTCTTTATTTTTATAATCTAAGAGTTAAGCTTTATAATTAAAGTAAAAAATATGTACAAAAATACCCTTTAAAAATATGAATGTTGTAGTCTCCCCACCCCGCTCCGTTTACGCATTCAGTCAAAATACCCTTCCATTTACGTATCAATTTTCTTGTTACACATTGTTTTGATCATTCTTCCGGGATTTTATGGGGTAAATAAAATTGTAAGAAATTTTTTTTATTTTTAAAAAACCTTCTTAAGGACTAATACAGGGATACTATCAGGTCCACATGATTTGCGGGGATCCAGATTGGAGATGAGAACAGTAACCAAAGAAAGGGTTATATGTATATCATTCAACAGAGACTCAGTTCTAAGTATATTGATTTTCTAACCGCGGCTTAGATGTGGCCCAAGGCTGAAAGTATGGGGCACCCAGTTAGGATCGAACTCACTACTCAGCCGTGATCTAGGAAGACAAGCTTTCTAATCATTACACCACTTTGAGGTGCCCCTCAGTTCTAAGTATAAAGCTAGGCAAGAATATCCCAGATGAGACGAGTATAGACTTAAAAGTGAATTTACGGGCGAAACATTCAGCTTTATCAGCGGAAGATATTAACATCTCAAATTGGTTGAAGAGAGGAGGAATAGAAAACTTACTCTTATTTAGATCACAATTACAGAGCATCTCTACCGGCTTTGACACAAGATAAAACCTCTGTGGCGCAATTCTCAATATGGAGATTAAAAATGTCAGTCTATGGGGCGTCTCAAAGAAGGTCACGGAGTGAATCACAGTCAGCATATTGGTAACAGAAAGAGGTCTTATGAATAGAAGGTTCCTATCTAAAAGATGTTTGGAACGAGATATCAATAGATCCTACAGTGTGATCTGAATTGCCAAGTGTTGTGAAGGAGGGGGGAGTAAGAAATAGGAGAGCGGGTAAGGAATAAATCAAGTCTGCTGTTCAGGTTTGCTGGAGAAACGAGTAGGGAAATCGGCGCTATTACACTTTCGACCCCACCCCTTGTAATATTTTGCTACGAGGTAATTCCCCACAAGAAATAATTTTTTTTCTGTTGGCCAATATTAAAAAAAAACTGATTTTGTAAGTTTCAAAAGTTCAAATATCCTGAAAGAGGTTTCATTTTATTTTCACTAAATAAATGAAAATTATGGTGATTTTCTAAGCGAACATTAGATGCCAAAAAACATGGGACACACAGTAAGAATCAAACTCTCTATTCAGTCGTAATTGATCTAAAGAGACAAGCTTACTAACAATTACACCACGTCTAAGTTCACAAAACAAAAATTATGACTAAGAAACTCTAATGCTCTGGATGCATCAGCTTGGGGATAGTAGTGGTGGCTCGTGGGGACACAGTCCTATGGGTAAAAGAGAAATTTGGATGAGTTCCACCACGGAATATGTGATCGAGCGGCGCTATATCGAGTCTGATTCGTTACCTTTTCGTCACCGAGGACCGTTTGTACAGTTGGTATGACGTTTGCCTGATAACTGTCCTGGTTTCAATTCTCTGTAGTGGATGCGCACTGCTGAGGAGTCCCAAATATAGGACAAAACAGCCGTCCAGTGCTTTCTGCATTTTGTTGAGGTTTCTTCTAGACTCGATGAATTAATTATAATTATCTCAAATCCTCCTAATAATTTCTATCACTTGTATATCCTTACTTGAACCGGTTTATAATGTTCCTGACTGATGAATTACTTAATTATAAGAAACTTCTTCTAGTTACTTGACAAAGGCATTCAGAAAGTTATTTGACTAACGAAAATTGATTTGCCACTTGCTCAATATTAAAGAAATACGGTGAAGGTTTTTCAAGTACCTCAATATAGTAATGGAGGCTTAAATGAAATTTAAAAAAAAAAAAAATGGTGGTATCGTCAAATTTTCTTTTTGCTCTTGTGTGCGTCAATATTAACAGAAATTTCTAGAAAAAAAAAAAAAAAAAAAAAAACTGAAGAGAAGTTTTCCTGAGAGTCACAGAAGCCATTTAACAGATTATTGATTAGCTTTCCTCTTTCGTCCTCTGAGGGACTTTATCAAAGTAAATTGAGAAAAGTCCTCAAGAGGACGAAAAGCGTCGGCAAGATGAGTTTTCCCATTTGTCTTTATATATTATGCACTCATATCTATTGTCTCAAACCGTTTCACAGCGACACCTATTTTCGCTAGATAAATCTTTCGATTTAACCGGAACTACCCAGCATAAACCAAATGTTTAATGAAAAAGCAATTTTCTGAAAAGAGGAAATTATATACTTTTGAAATATACCGACATTTTAAAACAAGTCTAAAGCAATTTCTTAATAGTAGACAACTTTAAATTTGACAGATTAAACAATAAAACGTAAATATCAACCAAAGCAAGGTAAAAAGTTCTAAAAGGATTCCTTATCTGTCATCTCACCCCCCCCAAAAAAAATACACAAATTTAAATTCATCAATGTTGCTCTTCGATAAGAGTTGATCGAAAAACTGTCCGCTTAAGAGGATTTAAGCTAACTTTCCGTTTTTTGATAGAAATTGTCAACGTCTCCGCTTTTTCATGTATCTAGGGGGTTTGTCTTTTCATAAGAATTACAACGAAGTCCTCTAAAATTAGTAAGTAAATTCAGTGTGATTAAAAAAAAAAAAATTATGTTCCAAGTACGGTATAATTTTATTATAACACCAATCTTCCTTTTTGACTTAATGCGCATGATCAATTCCGCTCTTACTTCAACGTCATTGGCCTGTTGACGACTTAAAGAGCAGAACATAACAGCCGGGGATGATACGGTTATAATAGTAAAATAATACTAAGTTTTGCTTGCATTTAAGCGTATTCACCGTGATAAATATATAGAAATTTTTAACGAATGTTTAAAATACTTCCAGCCCATTTTTGTTTCTATAGAGTGGGCAGAGGAACTTAAGCCCGATCAGATTTCGATGGAGCGGAAAACAAGACTCATTTATTAGCTTCTATCTATGACAATGGAATTGAACGTTTTGTTTAAAATCATTGCTAGCGTTAATTTACACAATAAATCAATAAAATTCATCTTCCTTTACGAAAGCTTAGCTTCTAAAACTTCTATATGAATTTTATATACAGAAAAAAGTCTAGAGATCTCATTCTAGAAAATAAGTACAAACGAAATGAAAAAAATGTATATAAAAGAAAAGCATACAGAAGGATAAGTATTCGTTTATGAGAGGTTCAGTTTCAAAGAATATAGAATTGGGAATCAGCGCTATTTCATTTTAACATCCCACCTTCGCCATGTTTTTCTCGCGACTATTTTATTTCTCGGATTACTTCTTCCGGTTTCTTATTTCCTGTGCATCATGTTCAGAACATCAAACACGCATTTTTAATCCTTTTCCTGTTTTTTCTTTGTTTGATGAAATACTCAACGCACACATCACGTCAAAACTGATTCCATTCAACCACAGTGCTTGGGCTGGACATTTCTAAATCCTTTCTTAGTATTTCTAAGATTTACCTCTCCTCTACAACGGCTGTTTTAAGCAATGCAGTCCATACTGACTCCTGCGGGGGTGTGAAAGTGTAATAGCACCCAGTAATCTTTATAACTTAAAATCTGACTTAGACCACCCGACACTTGAACCACATCCTATTTTTTGTAACGCCCGAGCAACAGAAAATAAAAAAGGTAATACTACCCTTGCAGTTCGAATTTTTTTTTAATTATATTACAACTAATATGAATATCTTCTGTGGAAAATAAAAAGAGCAATTTAACTCCAGTAAAAAATTAATTTGTTAGAAATTAATACAAACATTTAAATGCTATTTTTTTTTGAGAAGTGATTAAAATTAGTGTGTTATTTATTCATTAACGCGGTAGATTTTAATTAATTTTAAATTATATTGGTTAAAATAACTTATTCCTTACCCGCTCTATATTTCCCTGGAGTTACATTTCGAGGATAATTTAGCGTAATTCCGAAACAATTATTCACTCGAATGGCACACCAAACTGCTGCATGAATGTCCTGTTCATTACAAGCCCCAGAAGAAGGGCAAGTAACCCAGACAGTTATTATACCAGACGATAGCCATTAATCGACCAGATTTATTTCAATACCGTTTCTCAGTGATAGTTTCAGATAATCCGAATAAATTTCACTTGTGGTCATAACGCATGCGTCCCAAATTCCAACCAATCTATCCAGCAATATCATGAAAGTCTACATAACCAAACACACGATTTTTATTTGGGATAATATTAAGTGTTCGTGGAAAAGTACATTTAATAGAGATATACTTGACCCCCCTCACTGAGTAGTCAGGTTCCGACACAAGGTCAGTTTTTAACGTGGGGACCCGAGTATCTTCACTCGTGCCGCTGGTTAAATCTGGTCTTAGCTAGTCATAGCTTTTCCAACTTGGTCTAAGCTAGTCATAGCCGTGATAATTACCCGACATGTGTCAGATAAGTATTAAAGTACATTTAATATTAACAAAGTTCTTTTTGGTGTAATTATTTAAGGAAGTGGTTTCATAATGGATTTGGATAATCGAGAATAAGAAAAAAAAACAGGACAATGGACGAGTGGATTAAAGCCTGGGTCAATGAATTCGGTGACATTGTGAGTTCAATCCCTGAGCCAGCTAGTGCACACAGATTCAGTGAAAACAGAGCGAGAAAGAGATGAGATATTCTTAAACATGGTTCGGAAACAATCTGCTAAATTAATGTCTAAAAAAGACCAGAGGACAAAGTAGACGGGAAGTTGTGATAAGTAGATGATAAAAAAAAAAAGAACCTGCCCAAAAGTGAACGGTGCTGTGTCGACAAAAATCAGAGTGGACGTTAAGTTAGAAATTAGGGAAATACCAAGACCCTGCCCGGGAACTGAGATAAATAAGAAACTTAGAATCATAACCATAATAGTAGGGGGAATTAAGAATCTCCTTCAAAGGACTGCTATCGTGATTGCATGAATTGGAAATTCGAGAAAGAGGCAAGATTGAACAAACCACGGCGTTGCGGGGGAGGAGGTCTGCAAGGATATTTAAGAAGATGCATAAAAAACCCTGGAATTTTGAGATCCAGATGGCAATGTTAATATGAGCCGTTTCCTTATTATCTATAAAATCTTTCTATTAAAAGAATCTTTCGGGAAATTACGTTTCTCGAATCCACTAACTGTTATTGCTCTTTCCAGTGATGATGGGGGCTTGCTTCCTAACAATTAGTTGCAAGTAACGTGGAACATTATCTTGATTATATAATTATTTTCTCTTCTGTCCATTTTAGTTGTTGCAAGTCTTCAAGTGATGGGGTTTCTGTTATTTGGTACAGTTCTTCGTGTCTCTGTAGCGTCAGTCAACGCAAACTGATGGAGTTTAATCTTCACAGTCTTCATTCTTTTGAAGTCATTTTTACTCACTGATCTGAAAAAGCTGCTCTATAAACCTGACAGTTATTTCCTGCTCATTAATATATCCTCGCTGGGACCCGCTGTCTCATCCATTCCAAGCCAGAAGATGGAATCTGTTTTTTTTTTATTTAGAAGACAAGAACTCATCGATGGAATTCGCCCTTCCATAGAACCATAGAGTGAAAAGGGCTGATAAATATTTCAATCTTGACAGTGAATTGAAAAAAAAGTGGAACACAAAGGTGCTAGGGAATGGTGTCAAAGTGTTTATCAAAGAGGCAAAAAGACCTGCAGACCTGGAAAAGACCAAGACTATTTAACTAGACAGCAACACTGTAGAATTAGTCTAAAACACCTGAGAGAGTCTTGGACCATCCTGGGTATGACAATAAACTACATCCGCGTCCTGGGTAAGACGATAAACTACGTCCAACAGCAAGGCCTCTGATCAAGAGGTTTTGAGGAGCGCGGAACCACGTCTTTATTGCTGGTGTTCCCAGGTCCATCCTGATCCGGGGTGGTAGCACCTGTTAGGGTCCCAGCTATGGGCAAATAGTTAACACCGAAACTGGGGTAAAAACACTATGAAAGTGTAAAAATAGGTTTTAATGCCAGAAATACTTTGTAAAAAATTATTACCAGCAATAAATCTTTGAAGAAAAAACTATTTTGAAAAAATATTACCAGCTATACATTTTTGAGGAAAAAATATGACAGGCAATAATCTTTTGAAAAAATTATTACCAGCAATACATTTTTGAAAAAAATATTAACAGTAACACATTTTTTAAGGAAAGTATTGCCAGAAATAGATTTTTGAAAAGCTGCGGCATTAAATAACCCATTGAGGTTGATATGCCGTAAAACAAAACAAGCCAACCAAACCAGAGTCTTGGATTTTTGATATTCTGTCACTTGATTTCTAGTAAAGGTCACAAGTTGCTGCTGATATGAAAACTGAACGAATACAAATAATAATAATTATGATAAAATTTTCTTGAATTTCTGTTGAGGTGACAACCTGTTGAGTTTTGATCGTGTCAAGTCAAACAATAATACGTCTAGGAAATTAATAAAGCGACGTAGTTCAACAGATAATTCGAGTGATCATTTTGAGTTTAAAAATAATAATTCATTCGTATTTATTTATGCAATGTTAACGCCTTTTCTCGTCGTTGCTGATATCACGTTTATGACGTGTGAACAGCAGAAGAATTTACATTCGTTTTAGACTTGAAATGAGAATAATTCCTTGAATAATCATTTATCTATCGCTCGAATCACGTTTCACTCAAACAGAATCCAAAAAAGAGAATCATCATACATTTGCTTTTCTGAAACCGTTTGCAACCAACCAGATTAATAAATTATTTGCTGTTCAAATTCATTTTATGACTTCTGTGTAAGATCAATCCTCTTATATGATAGTGAATGCCGGACAATCTCCTCACATATGAAGAAGAGACTTGAAGCACCAGAAATGTGGTGCTACAGAAGGATGATGAGAATAACACGGACCGAACATGTGAGCAGCGACGAAGTTTTAGAAAAAAATGTAAACAAAAAGGACAATTATATTTATCACCAAGAAGAGTCAGCTGAAATTTCTAGGGCACATAATGAGGAAAGAAGGCTTGAAAAATTTGATGCACACAGGACAGACTGAAAGCAAGAGGGAAAGAGGAAAATAACGCATAACCTACCTAGCGAGCTTTAGCAAATGGATGACGGTACAAGGGTTAGTAAATATAGAAAAAAAAACGACAAAATTTATTAAGGAGGCAATTGTGGAGAGTTATGATCGCCAATATCCCGAAGGGGCATAGCAAAATAATAATAATAATAATAATAATATATGTCTATATTTCTGAGATGAGGTATTATGTACACTATTTACATTATTCGGACTATTGTCCTCATATTTGATGATGACAATAGTCCGAATAATGTAAATAGTGATGATGATGATGATGATGATGATGATGATGATAATAATAATAATAATAATAATAATAATAATAATAATAATAATAATAATAATGTTGTCCGTGTAGCGTAATGGTTTTCAGCGCGTAAAATGGAAGAACCGAACCGAGTTCAAGTTCCGGCCTCGTCTGTTGCGTTCACTTTCGCACTAATGTACTTGACAAATGAATGAATTTATTTCCTCTCTGGATTATGCGTTAAATAGCAGGCATACTGGGTATTCTAGCCTTGGGTGCCAGTCAGTCTAGGAGAAGAGCAACAATTTAAAATCGTGGGGAGAGACAAGAAACTACGCACACTATCTTTTTCAAGATGTTATGCTATATAATTATTAAAATATATAAAATTAAATAAATAATAATTACAGCTTTACATAATTACGACAAAAATAACATTAACTCCCTTTAATTTGATATATTGAAAAAATTGCGTCACTTAGTGTCTTCCATTGGTTACCTTTCATTACACTGTAAGTTTTTACAAGGTGTTAAAGTCTTCTCAAATAAAAATTTGAAAAGTTAACGGTATTTTTCTACATGTTATTTCTGTGTATAAATACAGGATACCAAATAAAAAACTAAACGGCACAATTTATGGTAATTTACCACAGAGCATTCCAACATGTGTCGACCCGAGGGAAGATATCATTTACAGCCCATAAATGATAACAGACGATAAATTCAAGAATTTTAATGTCCCTTTTTAGCCAACACAAACAGTAAAAGATGTTACAAAGCATAAATAAGTATGCATGTTAATATCACAAAGGAAGTGGTTTGGAGATGAGGCATGTGTGTGTGTGTGTGTGTGTGGGTGGGTGGTTCTCTTTCAGACGACGTTGATAAAATATATTTAATAGTTCGGCTAAAAGACATAAAAAAGAAGTAAGCAGACAGGCGCACCTCCTTCCAAATCTGGGTTAAATACTCTCTTATAACAATTTTAGATAAAATGCAATGTAAAGCACAATGTAAAAATTGTGTGACATACGAGACCTGCTCGGAAAGTATCCGGCCATTTAATATTAACGACAAAAAGTGATCTAATGATCAGTGATCTCTATGATTTCGCATACGTATCCCAGTGTCCCATTCGGTAGTTACAACAAACGATACCAAGCCCACTGATATCATGGCTACTCCATCGAAGGTGATGGATATTTACTGAAAAGAAGCCGAAGTCCAAATGGGAAATATGCAACAATTTCGATAAATATAACTGAATAAATGGTTCGTTATATATATATATATATATATATATATATATATATATATATATATATATATATATATATAGGTAGGCTTTCCTACTGCCCGGTCAACACTCCTCCCCCTTATCTTGGACATGAGTAGAGGCTTATGCCTTGTTTCTTGTTTAGGAAGGGGTTTCCGGTACTCTCTCTCTCTCTCTCTCTCTCTCTCTGGCCTCTGTATCTCCAGTTGCCTTGATCTATTCACTAATCTTCTCATCATCCTTTCTTCTATCACTCCTATCTGATCTTGCTCCAATTTTTCTGTAGCCCCTTGCGTCCTAGTGGCTTTCCGCCTTGCTTGAGGTGAAACGCTTAAAAAAAAAATATATATATATGTATATATATGTATATATATATGTATATGTATATATATATATATATATATATATATATGTATATATATATGTATATATTTTATATATATATGTATATATATATTTTTGTATATATATATATATTTTTATATATATATATATATATATATATATATATATATATATATATATATATATATATATATATATGAATTAAAAAAGAAAAGAAGAAAAACTATTCTTAAATGATGCTTTTCGTCCTCTGAGTGGCTTTATTAAGGCAAAGTCGCTTAGAGGACCGAACGCATCGGTTAAGAATCCCTTGTCCTTTGTCTCCTCTACAGATACACACTATCTGAGAATATTTAGACAAACATGCACACACACACACACACACACACACACACACACAGAGTCAGGAAGCACAAATGTCTTTTTGGGGTTTGAGATGCTATCGTATTTATCATCAGTGTTCATGGTTGCTGTTAAAGCATTGGCAACTATCAAGATTATGATTGTTATCTTTCAAATCATACGAACGGGCATGCTTTACCAATTTGAAAATTTGGTGCAATACAGTCTTTCTATCATAATTCTTTTCGTTTGATCGTGTGATGTACTATATTAATGTTAATAAATGCAACAAGCAGCAATCAAATCATCAATTCCAATCGTTCGTTATTAAAAGAAAAATCGGCAAAAATCTTGAGACCAAAAGACGAAAAATTGATTTTTGCTTGAAGGCAATCGTTTTTTTTCTTTTTCGAAAAGAATTACAAATTTTTCCTCCCGGCCCTTCAAGTGGGAACTGCCAAAATTATAGAAAGTAGACGCTTATGCAAATTACCAGCGAAAATTTGGGCAAAAGCGTAATTTTATTTATATTCTTGCTTATACGAATGAAAAGGCACAGCATCGAAAAATGTTTATCAAAGTCTTGATTTGTGAGATTCATGAAAAAATTCCAACTACTATTTGCTGAACAATGCTAGCGAAATGTTAGAAGTGTATTTGAAGTTTACTCATTTTTGTGTGTGCAATCAGACGACTCGAGTGCATCATTTACAACCCTACAAAAAAATTGGTAAATTCGGTGTTCTGGGTATGACGATAAACTACACCCAGCAGCAAGGACTCTGATCGGGAATTGTTGAAGAATGTGAAACCATATCTTAATTGTGTTGTTTCTATGTCCACTCTGATCAGGGATGGTAGCACTTATTAGGATCCCAACGATGGGCAAATAGTTGACCCCGCAAACTGGGGTGAAAACACCATGAAAATTTAAAAATAGATTATTATAGTAAAAATACAATACATCAATACATTTTTGGAAAAAAATATTACCAGGAATCCATTTTTGAAGAAAGAATATTACCAGCAATATATTTGGACAAAAACTCCCTTTATGAATTACAACAATGACATCTAATCTACAAAATGATTTCTTACAAAGAATACATATTCTATTCATACGAACCTATTCTAAAAATCTTGTCGGTATTAAATAACAAAATGAGATATGTCATAAAACAAAATAAATCAAACCAAACTTAAGTACGGAAAATATTCCATATCAACAAATATTAAGATTGGTTAGCGTTTTGAACAGACGTTATTCGCTTCTTGGTGATCCATTTTCAGATAAGCTAATCATTTGTGATGAAAAATAGATTCATGAAAAGAACCAAAAACGAAGAAAGCAGTCGCTTATTTCTGAACAACTTTCAATATCTCAACCTAAGCAAATTTTCACAGTTTATTAAAAGAGAAATTGAAACAAAAAAGAGAAGTGCTAAAGTAGTAACAAAATCAGTGATGAGAAAAGCTGTAACATCGAATCTGGAGAACACATGTCAGATTATATGAAAAAGAAAAGAAAAGACGCAAGCACATCCTACCTTCCAATTAGTGGCAGTCACTACTAAATTGACCTGTGTGTATAACTGTACCGTATTTCATACTGGACTTAGTGTGCAATAAACCTTTTTCTAGTATCCACCTGGTGTTACTTATTTATTCTCTTGGCACGGAATATAACAGTTCCGACGAGGATTGTCGGAACATAACAAAAATGTACTCAAGTAAATGCATTTAATGTTAAAGAGTAACTATGACTATTGTTCCACGGACTTTTTCAACCGCTACAATCTGCTGCATCTCTGTTTAGGGGATTATTAGAGCATAAAAGGGCGTCACAAACTAAAACCCACAATGGCCTGACGAGTGCATATATCTGAAGTGTGTGTGTGTGAATCAAAAAGTGACATAAACAATTTAGTCAGTCGATCAAACAACGCCTGAGATGGTAATGATATCTACTGAATTTAGAATTATATTTGGGAAATAGAAAAAACTTGTTCACATATAAACCGAAGCAGATGGCATATGACAAAGTAAGAAAATATCGAAATTTTTCTTATCAATTGGCTGCATCTGAATTAATTCACTTCCAAAGTTAACATTTTTATTGTAATTATTGCAAATTTGTTTATTAACTTTAATCCAAGAATATTTTGATCAACCAAATTGCTTATTCTTGTGTTTTTACTCAATTCATGCAAAGCAAGGCGATAAAGCCACTAAGGCACAAAGGGCTATTGACAGTGAAAGAGAAGGAAAAGACTCGAAACCCATTGATAGTATAAATTGCAGAGACGTTAGAAATATAGAGTTGAGTTAAAATTTAGAAGGAATCGGAAACCCAATTCTAAATAGAAAATAAGTGATAAAGCTCTACTCCTGTGTAAAAGACAGGTGGGTGTTAAAAGACCGGGGGAGTACTTCAAAAGACCAGGGAGGAGTTTAAAAGACCCGGAGAGGGAGTACTTCAAAAGACCGGGGGAAAGTACTTCAAAAGACTAGGGAGGAGTTTAAAAGACCGGGGGGGAGTACTTCAAAAGAGCGTGGGGAGTTGAAAAGACCGGGGATATTTTGATATTTAATAAAACGAAGAGGTATTTTAAAAATTTTGTGCAGTAATAAAAATCATTTTAATTTTTCTGATCGAGTTGCAGTGTATATTAGTTGCAAATTATTTACTCTATCTTTTTATATTGACAGCACCTTTTTAAAAGTATTTCTAAAAAGTATTTTCGGTAGCCAAGACAAATATAGACTAATTAATGGCAGGTGACAAGTTTCCGAGTATACTCGACAACTAGTGGGAGCTGTCCAAGCACATTTATATATATATATATATATATATATATATATATATATATATATATATATATATATATATACACACACAGTGATTTATGCTACAATTATGCTGACTAGGACTTTGTTAAGGTTCCTGTGAGAAAGAAGAAAATCCGGCGAACGCAGCAGTTAACTCGGCCCAGTACCCCCAAACGATCGGTGATGATAACATAAATTCAGGCCAACACAATCATCGACAGTTTTTGAACGGTTTCACTTATCCAGTTTCACTCCCAAGGCTTGAGTCAATCCTGGGTATGATTTTCAGGCTGTTCCAAACGTGATGGGATCGTCTCTCCAGGTCGCTATTCTTCATCTCTCATTAAACATTGTGGACTGGCGTTACAGATTCACAAAGAACTGTAGCAAATAACCTAAACCACATAATTTGAGGACTACCAATAGCAGCAACAGCTAAAATTGATAGCACATGTGAATCGAAGAGAAAATAATGACATAATCAACATGTTAATAATCCACACTGTTTCAAACAGAAGATTTTGGAAGGAAATCATCATCAATACTGGGAAGAGCGATAACAGTTGATAGATTTGAGAAATCTGTTATTTTTTTCTTTCTGAAAGATGCTATATATTAAATGACTTCTGATTCTTCTAATCGGAAGTAATTTTTGTACGTGTTGCAACACATTAATTTGGAAAGCTTCATTTATGACACTAGACTTGATCTCGTTTTAGTCACCATATTTAATTTTTTCCTAATTTTTCGAAAACTAATAGATTCATGGAAATATTTGCGGTATTAATGTTCAGAATATTTTATTAATATATATAGATTATAGTAGACTAAATGTCACTCTGATCACGTGACAACAGTTTTATGAGTGTTGCTGGATTTTCCAACTTTCATTTCATTAGAAAAATATAATTAACCACCACGACTGATTTATTGTTTTTTTATGCCTTATCATGACATTATAGTTTATTTAAAGCCGAAACATATTTTGGATTGTTAAAATAATACCGTTTTTTATGTCATAAAACACTTTTAGCCGAAAAAATATTTTAGATTGAAAGAATAATTCTGTTTTTTTTATGTCTTATCAATATTTATTAGGTTATTTAAAGTTGTAACATATTTTGGATTTTCAAGAATATTTTTTGCGTGTAAATATTGCATTAACAACTTTTTTTAAGTATAAAAACCGATTTTTCCAGAAAAAAGTATTGTCCCCATAAATGGGTGAGTAGATTGATACCCTTGGGCAATTCATACTTTTCCCAAAGATATCAACGCGTAGAAACTCCAATGATCATTTAATTAAAAACTATAATTATAGAATGTATACAAATCTCTCTAAGACAAATATTTTTTTTATATATACAAAATATTGAAAACAATGTCATTGTAAATCCGATAAAGTCATAAAGACTCACATGAGAAATCCATTGATGGTAATCTCAAAGAAAGTCTCTCATTGCGCCTTTTCGGGCTTAAATTATCCGCTGATATGAAGTGGAAAGATTATATTGAGTCAATTACGGGGTTTGCTGCTCGAAAAGTTGGTTCACTGTGTTGTCCTAGACAATTTTCTCAACAGAATCTATTTTACATATTTATAAGTCTATTATTCATCCATGCTTTGAATATTGCTGCCACATATAGTCTTGTGTTCCTCCTATATATTCAGAGATTCTTGATAAAATCCAAAAAAGAATCTGCAATGTTATTTGTCCTGATGTAGAATCTCGCTATCAATCACTTTCCCACCGCCATAATATATTTTTGTTATTCCTTTTCTATAAATACACTTTCAAGGTAATTGTTCTGATGAACATTCCTCTGTGGTACCTAGACTCAAAGAATTTAAGCGCAGTACTAGATTGGCGGTTTCATCATTTTACAGCTGAAATGGTTAAATGTAACCGTAAGTTCTATGCTAATAGTTTCTTCTCTCGAAATTTTCGTTTTTGGGGGTGTCTTCCGACTTTTTGCTTCCCAGACACTTTGATCTTAAAAAAGTTAAATGTAATGTCAATCATTATCGTCTGTCTTTTAAATTATTGTTCATTTATTATACTATCACCATCATGGGATTTTTCTTATACTCTCTAACATTTCGTAACAACTTGCGTCTTAGTGGCTTTATTGCCTTGCCCGGGGTGAAATGATTAAA
Source organism: Acanthosepion pharaonis (assembly GCA_903632075.3). Taxonomy (NCBI): domain Eukaryota; kingdom Metazoa; phylum Mollusca; class Cephalopoda; order Sepiida; family Sepiidae; genus Acanthosepion; species Acanthosepion pharaonis. The sequence continues at coordinate 748,808 of CAHIKZ030005626.1, forward strand.
AAAAAGAGAACAAAATATTAATGTCATTGTACTTTTATAAGTTGTGCGTCCATTGATTCTGGAAGCTGTTGTATTTTTGTCAAATGAAACAGACAGAATAGTTTTCGGAACAACATTGCAAAGTTGATTATTATTGATAAATTGCCGTTTTTCCAATGTAAATCTTTCTTTACGGAATGATCTGCAGTTTTCAATCGGTTACGGTCGCTTCATCAAACGAGTGTACAGTGGAACCTCGGTTCACGAATTGAATTCGTTCTTGAAGGCCGTTCGTAACCCGAAATGTCCGTAAACCGAAACTATTTTTTTAATAGGAATCAATGTAGAGAAAAGAAGTCACAGAACAATAAAACTGGAAAAGAAAAGCACGGTACAACACATAAAACGGCGGTCGACTCAAATGATTCCGTTCAGGTTAACTCGGTTCGGCAATGTTGTTCGGGAACCGAAATTTTGTTCAATAACCGAGGCATTTTCATCTCAAATTTTCTATTCAAAAACCGATTGGTTCGACATATGAGACGTTCGAGAACCGAGGTTGCTCTGTATTTGAAATCCATTTTATTAAGATATTTTGCTAGTTTTCTTTATCGAATGCAGCATTATCGAGCAAAAATATTCTTCTTACTGAAAGTGTTTGACTTCTTGAATCATAGCTCCACACGTGCTTGCTTTAAAAAATTCTGAGATGTCATCTTAACACCATTTGGAACACAATATGGGATCACCACTTTACCTATAACCCCACCCGTTCGTTAGTAAAAAGAACGGTTAAAAAATCAGGCTTCGTGTATTCTGTTGCACATTTCAATTTTCCTTAGGGATGCGTAAATATAGACGAAGGGCTAATGAATGAACTCACATGTTTTATTTTTTAATTTAGGACTCGACATCTTTTGCGTTTCGATATTATCTCGCTGCTATAAAGGCAATCATGGCTCTCAACTTCCCTCTAACCCTTGTGGCTCTTAATAAGTTTTGTCCCTTTGCTACTTCCCCACAAGTCATTAGGTTGCTTAAGCCAGCTAGGTATGTCAGGCGTTGCTTTCCCTTGTTTCTCTTTTCCTCTATTCACCTTGTGAGTATCAGGTTCTCCAAGCCCTCTTTTCTCATTACGTGTCATGGAAATTTCAGCTGCCTCTTCCAGATGTTAAGTATAAACTTCCTCCTTGTTTGCATCTTCTCCAAAACGTCATCGTTGCTCACGCGTTCGGTCAATGATATTCTCAGCATCCTTCTGTAGAACCATACCTCCGTTGCCTCGAGTCTCTTCTTGATCTTTGAGGAGACCGACCAACATTCGTTGCCGTAAAGGAGGACAGATATCACGTAGCAGTTCAGTACTCTTTTCTTTGTTACCAACAAAATCCTCCTGTCTCGTAATACTTTGCCTAACTTTTGGAATGCGTCTTTGGCCATCCCAATACGTCTTCGGATACCGGACATGAAGAGATAACATCTGAGGTTTTCTCTAATCGTAACTGCATCAACATTTTCCAAGATATTCAATGAACGTATCTGTCTATATCTCTGAGATGAGGTGTTATGGTTATTTACATTATTCGGACTGTTATTCTCATCTTCATTGCCATATTCACAACATTTTGGCCGTTGTACGCTTCGGCCTTCTTCAGGTGAGTGAAATTTCGAACCGAACCCTTATTTCGTACACCAAGGTAGATTGTTCTAGTTACACGTGCCATGCCTCTTCCGGGTGTCTCAGTTATTTTCCGGTAACTCAACTCTCTAAGTTTTGGTTCAACCACTGTTGTAGCCTGATATTGAACTCACAACTCCTCGTCAAGGACACATGGCCCAGTGGATAACCTTCATTGTCATATTAACAACGTTTCGACCGTTGTACGCTCCGGTCTTCTTAAGGTCATTTGAATTTCGAACCGAACCCTTTATTTCGTCGACAGGGAGTAGATTGTTCTTTATCCACTGGGCCATGTGTCCTTAAGCACAGAGGATAAAGACGTTGGTTAGATCCAGTGACTAGACCCAAAGAGTTGCGAGTTCAATGCTAGGTGAACCAAAACCTGGAGAGTTGAGTTAAAGGGAAATAACTGAGACATTCATAAGAGGCATGGTACGTGGAACTAGAACAATCTACCCCGGTGGACGAAATAAAGGGTTCGATCGAAATTCCAATCACCTGAAGAAGGCCGGAGCATACAACGGCCGAAACGTTATGAATATGGCAATGAAGATTATCCACTGAGGATAACAGTCCGAATAATGTAAATAATGTAAGTGATATTCAATGAACTTTTTCAGTTTTTGATGGTATCTGCTGTCCCTTTTAACAATTTCCAACATTTTACCTTTTGTAAGCTCTGAAGTTTTAAATAATTACCTTTATTCAGTAAATGAACGGGGGTATTGCAGGTTCAAGAACTTCAAGCTCCTAACGTGGCTATAAATGTGTGACCTTCGGAATTCAGATAAATTTCATACAAGATTGTTGTCGTTTATTTACATTTTCGCAGAATGTGTTGGTTTTCATCCAAATTGCGCAGATGCATATTTTGTCAAGAAGGAAATAAAACTAGATTCCAGTAAGTATATTTAATTTATAGATCGATAAAACATGAAGTTGTCAATAATGTGAGATGTAGTGTATATAATTATTATAAATCATTTTATTTAATGAATCTCACCCGAGTTAATCACAGTTTACACAAACAGTTCATTTTAAAATAATTATCTGTTAATTTAAATCGGTGTCTGTTGTATACATGTAATTCGGATTTAGAAGCTATTTGTTATAAACAGGTCAGAAACTAACTGCATTAACAATTATGATGACCATAAAAATAAAACATGATTTAGTTTTTTTTAAAGAGATTTTAATGAATATTTTTGGCAAGTCTTCAAGAATTCATATTGGGTGTCTGGAACCATTGGGCAATATAAATGTAAAAGGTAACTTAATTGACGCAATTAGTCATCGCCTTTTAGTGTTAAATCACAAGCTTTTGATTTGCAGAGAATCTTCCTTCTCCTCATTGCATAATTAAGATTATCACTTAGCTTTTAAAATAGTCTAATTACAAGATGCTAACTGATCAATTTGTTCATGTAATAAATTAGCCAGCATTTTCCGGCTCTCGCCAGACATTCCACTCTTTTCTCGAAGTCACACGCCTCCAAAATTAAGAACGTTATTTTTTTTTAGGAAACAATTCCGTCCTTTAATTTTCATGAACATTGGGTACCACTCAATATATATATATATATATATATATATATATATATATATATATATATATATATATATAAACCCGTTACACGACCCTATATATAAGTATGTATGTGGGGGGATGTTATGGCTGTCTATTCACTGTAAGAAGATGGCTACAAAACTGATCGCAACAGATGAGGTGTTCTCCTTCAGCCCCCAGAAATCGAATGATACCCAGACGATTGTAAATATTCATACCTCGCTTGAGCAGCACAATGTGGACCCCAGCACCAGATAGCCTTGATCCAATAACAAAAACCAATCAAAATAGTTGGAGATTGCCTGTAACCCTCTCCACACACGTCTGTGTGTATGTTATTTAAACGTTGTATCTTTGTATTCACTGAGTAAATGTGTTTGAGTAGGCATCACATTTTTGTAAACAGAGTAATTAATGTCTAATGCTTAGAGATCGAAAGACTTAATAAAAATCAAGGATACCCTCTCAAACATATGTACCCGCTAAAATAATACACTTTATAGTAATAAGAAACAAGTTCAGGTTAAAAAATCCACGATTTGCTTAAAAAAATTATAAATGTTACAAAGTCAAATACAGAGAACAAATTCAAATATATTAAATCATTAGTGTCTTTTAGATGTCATGAATACAATTCTTTGTTATATGGAAAACTGCTGAGGAAACTCTGCTCTCTGGCCTTGGAAATCAGTCCAAGGATCGGACAGTTCTGATACGAAACCAGTAATAAATTCCCTGAATCAAGTGGGAGGTAAACTCTAGCTCTTTTCTGGCAAAACCTGCCACCCAAAAGACCGTCGGTTATCATGTCTCATTATGTTACTGGAAAACAAAACAACCTCGGTAACCGAAAGAGTCGGATCATCCCTGTTCAGTCAGGTTAATTACATTAAAACTTGGTAAATGTTAAGATGGCTGTATCTAGTAAAGTTATGCCGTCCAATAAACACGAAAGTTTTATTAGAACTAGAAAAGAATGCTGAACTGCTATGAAATGTTAAACCCTCCTATATAGAAGTGAATGCTGGACAATTTCCTCACATATGAAGAGGAGACTTCGAGCAACAAAGGTATGGTTCTACAGAAGGATGATGAGAATACAATGTACAGAACATGTTAGCAATGGGGAGGCTTTAAGGAAAATGGAAACAAAAGGACAGTGGTACTTGAATAAAAAAAAGAGACAGTTGGAATTTATGGGATACATAAGGAAAGAGAGCTTGGTGAATTTGATAAACACTGGATATATTGATGACAAGATGGGTAGAGGGAAAAAGCAAGTAACCTTCCTAACGAACTTGTTTAAGTGGATATCAGAACAGGGAGTGGGAGGATATTTATGAAATAAAACTTACTTGAGGCTACAAAGTATAATAAGCTGTGGAGAGCCACAATCAACCATGTCCTATAAGTTTCTACAGGACATGACTGACCGTGGCCCTCCACATCAAAGACTAAATAAGGATTAATATACAAAGAGAGAAATTAAATTAGTCGCGTCTTACCTGACTGTCGTTGACTGTTTACCTACAAAAGAAAAAAAAAGGATATTAAGTCTAAAAGAAACAGAAACACGATAAGCTGTTGAATATATAAGTAAAATTAGTTTAGTATGACACAAGGCTATTGAAAACAATAATAGAACTATTGTGTTGTGGCTATGCTTCATATGGGAATGAATCTCTCTGCCTTGCAAATCAATATTGGAAATCCTAGCCTTCGGAAATATTTAACGAGATATACCAAGATATTTACGTAATTTTAGGTGCATAAAGTGGTTAGGGTAATAATCCAGGAAGTGAACTTTTTTTCATTATGCACTAGACGAGGGGGTGGGTAATACAAAAGTATGACGGGAAATCATTTAAAGTGTCAAAAAACGTGGAATTAATTGACGGATTGTAATGAGTTAGGTCGGTTGAAAAATAAATAAACAAATAAATAAATAAATAAACAAATAAACAAATAGATAAATAAGTAAACAAATAAATAAATAAACAAATAAATAGATAAATAACTGTCCCTCTCCATCATTTAGGTATCAAAGACGATAGCCTAATGACGAAGAATGCATTTATTTATACAACAAATATTTACATTTTCACTATTTACATCATTCGGACTGTTTTCCTCGTCTTTATTGTCATTTTCATGACGTTTCGAGCCTTGTATTAATTAACACTTTAATATCAATCATAAAAATTGTAAACATTTCAATACAAATCGTAAGCACTTCAAGGCCGGAGCGTACAGCGACCGAAACGCCGTGAATATGACAATAATGATGAGGACAACAGTTCGAACAATGTTGGGAAAATAGTTACAATACCTTATCTCAGAAAGACAGACAGATCCTGAAGAAGGCCGAAGGGCACAACGGCCGAAACGCCGTGAATATGACAATAATGATGAAGACAACAGTTCGAACAATGTTGTGAAAATAGTTACAATACCTTATTTCAGAAAGACAGACAGATCCTGAAGAAGGCCGAAGGGCACAACGGCCGAAACGCCGTGAATATGATAATAATGATGAGGACAACAGTTCGAACAATGTTGTGAAAATAGTTACAATACCTCATCTCAGAAATATAGAAAAACAAATATTTCTTTTTTAATTCTAAATATATATATATTTTTTAATTCCAGTCGAGGAAATCCACCATATAGCGAACGCTATAAATAGTCATTATTTAATGTCCTTCTGACAGTGACGTGCAGATGAAAAGTAACGATTGGCGATGTCCGGGGCCAACTCCTTGATTGTCTCCTCTAAGAGTCAAGATGAGGTGGTGAGCTATAGGGCTTTCTATTGAGAAAGCTGAGAAAGGAAGACATTTTAAATATGTAAAAACAGATAAAAGATGAAATAAACGCTTTATTCAAATTAAATATAAACTAAATTTTTATTTTACTCTTTCATTGGATGCCCTCCCCTTATCGTACTCTCTGTCCCACGTTGTACACCCTACTGCATTCTGTCTAGTATTCTGACTTGAGCTGTTTTGATCAATTCATTTCGGATGGTAGTAGAGGTCGGCTTATCTTCTCTATGTACCGTGTCCCCTCATGACATAGGCGATCATGGCTCTCCACAATTTCCTGTCTTTTGTAACGCTTAATAAATTTTGTTTTTTTGTTACTTCTCTTAAACCTTGTTCTACCCTCCATTTATTCAAGCACATCAAGTATGTTATGCGTTGTTGTCCTCTGTTCCACTTGCTTTCAATCTGCCTTGTGAGTGTCAGATTTTCTAAGCCTTCTTTCCACATTATGTGCTCCGGAAATTTCAACTATCTCTTCCTGATGTTAAGTATAATTTTGCTTTTTGTTTCTATTTTCTCTAAAACGTCGTTGTTTCTTACAAATTCGATCCATGTTATCCACATCATCCTTCTGTAGTACTACATTTCTACTGCTTCAAATCTCTTCTTCATCTTTGAGGAGATTGTACAGCATTCACTGCCATAAAGGAGGACAGATATCACGTAACAGTTCAGTACTCTTTTCTTTGTTTCTAAGTTTTCCTGTTTCTTACTCTACTTAGCTTTCGGAAGGCATCTTTCGCTATCCCAATGCGCCTTCGGCTTTCAGTGTCTCACTTTCCGTCCTCTGTTAAAACAATTCTCAGATATCTAAATTAATAAGTGTACTTATTTAATTTGCATTATGGTTCACCCTTTTGATAACAACAATGCATTCTGTCTACTTGCAGTTGATGTTTAGTCCTTTCTTCTCGCTTTCCTTCACTACCTTCTGGAGGATTTTTTTTTTTTTACTTTTTCCGTGCCTGTTATCGACACTGTGTCTTCTGCATATCTTATATACGTATATTTTTTAAGACTAAATTAAAAAAAACCAAGCCCCCACCCACAAAAAAAACCCAAACAAACTTGAAATTGACTTATACGCCTGGGAGACACAGTTACATTTTGCTGGAATTATAAAATTCTTTTTAAATCGGAGAAATCTCTCTTTCTAATAACGGATATAAGCAATTCTAAACATACTCAAACGCGGAGATTATTTTAATGTAATTAATAGAATTGTTTATATGAGTGAGAAATAAATTGTAAACACTCAACTAATTAAATAATTAACACTTCAATATAAATCGTAAATATCGTAAACACTTTAATAATGTAATGCGCATGCTCGTTCAAACACTCCAGTGTTTTAATGAGCATGCGCATTTCATTATTAATTGAAGTGTTTATTATCCCTTCGTTCTTTCTCGCTCACATACGTGCTTACTCTTTTCTTCTTATACTCCCACAAGTCATTAAACAGGCGTATATGACAAATATAATTTATAAATCAGGTATCACATAACCTTAAAAAATTCTATTATTAAAGAAATTATTGAAACGTAAAGTATGGGTTTTAATTGACTATATCACTAAGTACTATTTTCTTTGGTTCTAAAAGATTTACCTGCTTTTCTTTAAAAAATTTTAATACGTTGCTTAATTTTCGGAAAGCATCATTCGCTGCCCTTTCAATTCTTCCCAAGCGTCTTTCCAAATGCTAGATAGATAGATAGATAGATAGATAGATAGATAGATAGATAGATAGATAGATAGATAATTCTTTAATTTAATCATATAGGATTTCATGGTAAACAATATATTTTAGGAAAATTTATCTTTTTCCTTTTTAATAGCGAAGAATAAATTCTTAGGATTTCTTACTTTTGAGCATGCAACATACAACTGGCCATGCGTAAATATTTATTTCTGGAACCAAATTCTAACTTTTTGAAGCATTTGGCCTTGTGATTTGTTTATAGTTCTTGCAAACGCAAGGCGAACTGGAAACTGGATTCTTGTATAGAAAAACTTATAGAAAAGATATGCAAAAAATAATATTGCATTTTTATTAAATTAGTATTCGTTAATCATTAAATTGTTTTTAAAACATTGGTAGTATTTCGTATGTTAAATAATGAAACTTTATTGTACTAAGTAAAACCAGCAGCACTTTGTACCCCCTTTGCTGTTTGCATCTCTCCACAAAATTTAGTTTCGATCGGTCAATATATGTCTATTTTATACGGTGTAACGTACAAACAGAATAACGGAAGTTACAGAATTTTATATATATATAGATAGGTTGTATGTTGGTGTATCGTTTGTCTGTAACTTCAGAATATATAATCGAAATAAAAATGGCGGCGCCCATGGGAAGTTGTCGTTAGTACCTTTATCGGCGTTTGTTTCTAATAAATGACAATTTCCTGTCTTTACTAAAAGTGGGCCAGCACAGCCAAGCAACAAGGCTATAAGAATGTAGCAGTGAAAGTATTAATTAATACCTTAAATTATTGCTAGATCACAGATTACTCTCAGATGGCTATATTATACGTTTTTTTATAGATATAAATATTTAGTAAACGCTCTGTTTATAATAAACAGTATTAACGACATTTACCGGCCTGAATGTCCGAGAAATTTTCATAGAAAATATGCGTCCTCTGACAGGAATCGAACCTGTATCCTATACGGAACCGTCATATAGCCGGACGTGCTTTACCGATTTAGCCACAGGGGAGCGTTTCCGTTAGTAAGGTCTATCGGACATTCAGGCCGGTAAACGTCTTTAATACTGTTTATTATAAACAGAGCATTTACTTAAATATTTGTTTCCTATCAAAAAAAGAACGTATAAACATAAAACTATTGTATATAAAAAAATGCGTTTTGATCGCAAGTTTCGATTAGTGTAATGTAAAATAATTTGCATCTACGACATTTCATACTTTTAGTATATTGGAAACGAAAGGTCATGAGATACGGTATTTTTAATGAGAGAAAACAGAAAATAAAGGCATCTAAAATAATGTATTTTAGACTAAGAGATTTACGTCTTTTCAGGAGATAGAAATATTCAAATTATTAGGGGCGATATGAATTTGGATAACATATATAATAAGTCTTAGAACGAAATGAGATAACATTCCCGATGTAGTTAACTACATAAGATCCCAATAAAATACATGTATCACATAAGGAAAAAAGTTATGACACACACACACACACACACATATATATATATATATATATATATATATATATATATATATATATATATATATATATATATGTGTGTGTCTGTGTGTGTGTGTGCAGTTTAATATATACAGCCCCCAAAAAAAAAAAAAAAATTGACATAATTTAAAATGTGAATATCTGAATAACTACATGTCCCAGGCAAACTAAATTAAATAAGCTTCATGTTGAACAATAAAAGATCTACAGGGTGTCCATAAAGTTCGTGTGCACTTTAAAAAATTTATAACTTTATTTCTATTTGCGATAGAAATAATTTGTAAAAAGGATTAGAAAGAAGTAAATCAATATTTTTTAAGGTTTTATGGAAGTTTCCACATGTTCTCTAATATTAGCAATACAAAGGGTAATACGATTTTGCACTTCACGGAAAACATTTGCCAACTGATTTACAGTAATGCCTAAAATCACATTAGTTATTTTAGCTATACTAAACACTAGGTGCATTAAACTTTATAACATTTTTTACAGATTATTTCTATCGCAAATACAAATAAAGTTATACATTTTTTAAAGTGCACACGAAATTTATAGACACCCTCTATTTATCAAAATAGATGTAGATTTTTATAACCGATTTCACAAAGCTTCACAAATGTTCAATACGCGCACCAACTGTGACACAACAGACGTCAAGTCGGAAGCCCAGCTCCTGCCAAACACGCTGTAGCATGTCTTGCGTAACATTCTCCAACAACTCAGTGATTCTCTGCTTAAGTTCCTCTACGCTTGTAAGTAGAGGGTTTATATAAACCTGTCTTTTTGCATAGTCACATAGAAAAAAATCACAAAGTGTCAAGTTAAGTGAACGTTATAGCCGTTTCAACGGCCTATTGTCATCATCACTGGCATGCCTGATCCATCTTCCTCGTAGAATAGATAAGTCCACAGAGTCAACTTAGTTTTTGCACATTTTGTTAAAATTTGACTTCATTTGAGTGAGAATTGATATGTTATTAAATTAAAAAATGATGCCAAAAATTTGGGTCCACTGTTTGGATTTAATAAGTTTTATAATTTTTCTGGGTTAAATAACTGCTACTAATCTGGGATTCTGAAACTTTTTAATCCATTAATGCATGACGTTTTTAGAGAGTTGTTACCTAAAATTTTAAATCTGCCAGCCATAACATTAGCCTATGTCTCAACATACAACAAAAACAATCCAGAAATATTCCCAGAAATCACAAAAAGTCTAGACTTACTTAGCAAGAATAATAAACTGAATAATATACTAAAAACAACCAAAATAGTTAAAAGCAAACGCCAATCTCAAAACCTAAAACACATATTAACCTCATCTAAATTTAACCAACACACAATACAGGGAGTCACAAAATGCAACAAAAAAAGATGTGGGGTTTGTGACATCATTATAGAAGGAAACTCCTACACTTTTGAAAACCCCCAAAAAACATTCACAATAAATAAAAACTTAAACTGCAACCCCAAAAATGTAATTTATGTACTTAAATGCACAAAATGTAAGAAGTCATATATGGGCATCAGCCAACAACAGGGTCTCCCTACACGAAAGCAACATAAAATTGCCAGACAACAGAAAACTTTTTGTATCATAACGCATCTTCAAATGTAACCAGGGTAAATTTAATATCATGCCGATATATCAAACAGACAATTATTCGTACGTACAAATACAAGAAAAAAACATTATAAACAAATTTAAACCCGAACTAAATAGGTCATAACCCCACACACAAAAGCACACAACATGCACACAAGGTGACCAAATACAGTGATAAAATCACTCACAGACATGAACGCACGCTCACATGAATGCACACTCACATACGGGAGACACGAAGATATATATATATATATATATATTATATATACACACACATATATATATACGCATGTTGACAAAACAGGGGAACTACTCACGAGCACGCACAGAAACCCCATACAACTTTGGAAGTACGTGGGTATGTATGTACGTATGTGTGTGTATGTGTATACTGGTTCCATGTAGCTTGAGAAGTGTGTGTGTGTGTGTGTATGTACTGATTCCTTGTGGTCGGACGGTGTGTATGTGTGTATGTATGTGTGTGTGTGTACAAATGAGTTTACTAATTCCTCATAGTAAGACAGTATATGTATGGAGGGGAAATATACGCCCGCATATATACACGCATGCTGACAGAAACACACGAAAATGGAAACAGATCTAAGAACACACAGGGGTCAGTAAAACATTAAAAGATAAAATGCCGATAAGTAATTCATCATTTCTCTTGGACCAACCTTAATTGTTTTATGACCCTTCGCGCAGAACTCTTCATTGCCAATTCAAGAAAGACATTCGGATTACTAACACAAAAACAGAGAATGTCTCATATCGAGAATATTTAACATTGAAAAACATAAGGAAAAAATTAATTATTTTTAATAATATGTGGAAATCTCCGCTTTTACCTGAAGATGGTAACGAGACCAGAAACGCGTGTAGTAAAATTATGGAAAATAAAGCATAATATTTTTTTCTAAAAAATAAACAAAAAAACAAAAAAAAAAACACATTACAACCAAAAACGTTTGCGGCACCTCTCTTCTCTTCTTTTTAATATACATACTTTTCTCTCGTTGGAACCACTACAACCTCTTCCTTTTATATATATATATATATATATATATATATATATATATATATAAATATATATATATATGCTGTGAACATTCAATAATATTATTAGTACAGACACCAAAAAATAAGATTATTAAAAGATACCAAAAAATAATAAGATTATTAGTATAGATACCAAAAAATTCAACTTTATCACTGACTATCAGATTAGATCAGTTGTAACGGCATTCGGTTGAAAACTTTCAAAATAAATGAATTCAATATATGGATGATTTTTATATATATTTTTATATGCAGAACAACATAGTCCTGAAAATAAAATAAATTATATTTAAATGATTAATTGTAGCATGTGTATGTGTGTGTGTGTGTGTGATATATCACATATAATGCGGTTCGATTAAATAAAAAGTCGGTTTGCCACGCGATTCAATCTCCTGAAACGGGAATCTAGATGCCCGTGTTGCTACGGTATCCTATGGTTTGGTGAGCAGATGAGGGAGACTGTCGTACTTTTAAAATTGACCGCGTAAACCAAACATTGGTTAAGTGTTTACAGTGTGACCATAACAAAAAGCTTAATGACCAGCTGAAAAGAAAAAATAGCTTGCAAATTTGGCGAATCTAGCGCCATACATCCGGTACCGATCAACATAATCGCAGCCAGCAGTCTGGTTAACGAGGCTTGACCAGTGTCCGCGGACTGGAATTTGCAAAGGCGAAAGGTCTCGCTTGGCTAGAGACCTTAATGCATTTCAAAGCAGTTCGCCAGCCGTCGTAAATTGTATGAAGCCTGCTGATTGGTCGATCAGGTCACGTGTTCGTAAGTGCCGAGAAGATTAAAAAAAGATCAATCACTGTTTTTAAGTACGCCCAGCTGTCATGTTGAATGTTGGTTCGTGATGTGCAGAGGTTGATTAGAAAAATAAAAACATCAGAAAGAGTAAGAAAAAGCAGAAGAATGCAGATATCTATTTATTTATTCAATTCAGACATTCATCTCGGGCAAAAGGTCATAGTTTTCCTTTTTTTTTTTTTTTATTTGTGTTACGTCAGTATCCCAAAGAATGGATATGATGAATTTTAATATTTTTCGCTTGGCCAGCTAAGAAAATGGCGCTGCTACAACGTTTTTACAAAGTTACACAGAGGTTGTAAAAACATTTTTTTGCAGACTTCTCAAAATATTTGTCGATATCTCTGAGATTTGGTATTATGATTACTTGCATTATTTACATTATTCGGATAAAGTGGATAAAGACCTTGGTTAGATGCAGTGACTAGAACCAAAGAGTTGCGAGTTCAATACCAGGCCACAGCAGTGGTGAACCAAAACAAGGAAAGTTGAGTTGAAGATACAAAGGATAGAAGGTTTTTGTGGGGGGGACTTGATCACCCGCGAGATCACGCAAAAGAGACGCGACATTAAAAGGGGAAGTTTCACACAATATCTTAGCTGAATGCCATGGAAGACAAAATAAACACATTTCTTCAATATCTGTCTATATTTCTAAGATGAGGTATTATGATTACTTGCATTATTTACATTATTCGGGCGGCTATCCTAAACTTCATTGCCATATTCACAACCTTTCGGCCGTTGTACCCTCCGGCCTTTATGTCTGTCTCTCTATACATCTGTCTATATCTCTAAGATGAGGTATTATGATTAATTGCATTATTTACATTATTCGGACTGCTATCTTCATCGTCATTGCCATACTCACAACGTTTCGGCCTCTATATCCCTGAGATGAGGTATCATGATTACTTGCATTATTTACATTATTCATACTGTTATTCTCATCTTCATTGACATATTCACAACATTCCGGCCGTTGTACGCCCTGGCCTTCTTTAGGTGATTGGAATTTCGAACCGAGCCCTTTATTTCATCCACCTGGGTAGTTTTTTTCCAGTTCCACGTGCTATGCCTCTGCCGGATGTCTCAGATATTTTCCCTTTAACTCAACTCTCCAAGTTTTGATTCACCACTACTGTAGCCTGGAATTGAACTCACAACTCCTCCTTAAGCACACATGGCCCAGTGAATGAAAACGTTGGTTAGATCCAGTGACTAGACCCAAAGAGTTTATGTGGATAAGAGTTCGAATAATGTAAATAATGCAAGTTTTCACAACATATCCGCATCGTTGCTTTGTAAAGTTACATTAATAGAAAATGGATAATGAATGTCAGGATGCTATTGAAACGTGCATTCATCATGTAATTCAGTGATACTAAAAGAAAAATACGAAAAGAAATCTTATACCTTGTATAGATATTGTTAAATGAGGACAGACTATTCTGATATTTGATGTGTTCGGAACATTTCAGCTACAGTAATAGATAGCGGCTCGGACTAAGGAATCGGAGAGCCGAGTTCGAAATCCACTCGAATCCATTACATTCACTTACGTGCTAATACCCATTGGGAAAGGTATGTATCCTCTTCTCCTCCCAGCTATAGATAAATAGCAGGACAGACCAGGTTCTATAGCCTTGGATGGCAACTGGTCTACCAGAGAAAGAAATGGCAACGTACCGCGAAAAAAAAAAAACTGCCTCGTCAGTCATGTATCGAAAAGATACATGATCGCCTAAGCGTGTATCACACATGGCACATAACGGACTGACTTCGCAACATGTTTAATGTTGCGAAGTACATTACGTTAGTAACCTCGGATTCTTGAAAATTGTTAGTCCTCTGGGGCGTTTACACATCCAAACACATAAATGCTTATAGTGTTACAATTATGAAAAATATTGTCGTTCTGCTGAAACAAAATAACAATACAAGCGTTCACGTTTACGATATACATTAAATCAAAACCTGTACTGAAGATATAATTATTCACTGAAATGAACATCATAAATTCGTTGCACAGAGAAATATGAATATATGAATTTTGTTATTATTCATTTTATGACAACACACTAAGTTGATGCACATTATCACCAAAAAGAAACAAGAGAAAATTGGAGATAAATTCGACAATACTTGAACTCGGGTCCACGCCTCAAATACTTGTTCTTTGTGGGCATCGGCTTTACCGCTGAGGACATTGAAGATTGACAGCATGTCGTCTGTATGTTTCATAGCGCGATATAAAAGAAGATAAGATGAAAAAGATCTCTCCCCCAGCTAACAAAATAGAGTAGTTGCTATGTTTCTGCAACGTTGCAGAGATGTAAAAGCGTTTCTGTTGACTCCCTCACAACGTGCCAGCAACGATAACTTGTAACGTTACAAATAAGTTGTGTTGCAACGTTACATTAACAGAAAATGGATAAGGAATTCCAGAAAGATATTAGAACGTGCATTTATCATCTAAATTCCGAATTTAAAAAGAAATATACGAAAAGAAATTTCATAATTTCGAAAATAACGAAAACGAAAATTTGTTTTCATATCGTTAAATGAAAAATAATTGTTCTGGTGTCATTTGATCAGTGAGGAAACTTTTAGCTAGAACACGTTAGCATAAAGTTGTGACTAAGTCGGGAATGATCGCTCAGTTTGGGTTCAGTAAAATAGTTCAATGCAATGTTGTAGTATATCTCCGCACTATAACATGCTTTCCGTATTAGCTGAGGGTGTTTACCTGGGTTTGAACTTTGATATCACCTTATTATGATGACTTTGATGGGTAACAACTGAATTTCAAATTCAGGTAAGGTTTGATTTTAAAAGGAAATTTTTTTTAAAAGTCAATGCGTATTTACTTTGGTAAATAATTCTTACGAAATGTTATCTATTTCTTTTATTAATTATTTTTATAAGTACTTTTAACACACACGGGCTCCAGCATAAATGTAGTACTGAGAGTGGCTGTAGAGTGACGTCTAGGTTTAAAAAGAAGGATTTGATCTTCGGCAAGATGGGTCGGTGCGTTCAACCAAGCTGTTCTAAAGGAAAAGAAACGTGAGTTCGAATCTCACCGGGAGCTTATCTTGCTTCCGATCATCTGCGGTGACGTGATTTTCCCCTGTTTTTTTTAACAAATATTTTCAAGGCAATTGCTCTCCTGAACTTTTTTTCCCCTGCTACCCTGACTACGGGAATTTAAGTGTGCTACTAAATTAGCATCTAGGTATCACCGTTTTACTATAGAACTAGATGCAACCGCCACTTCTACTCTAACAGATTCTTTTCTCGCACTTCCCACCTGTGGAACTTCCTAACGATTTCTTGC
The DNA here is from genome assembly GCA_903632075.3 of Acanthosepion pharaonis. Taxonomy (NCBI): domain Eukaryota; kingdom Metazoa; phylum Mollusca; class Cephalopoda; order Sepiida; family Sepiidae; genus Acanthosepion; species Acanthosepion pharaonis. The sequence continues at coordinate 764,904 of CAHIKZ030005626.1, forward strand.
TTCCCTGATGACTACAATCTTCAAAAATTCAAATGCAACGTCAATCGCCATATTTATTTTCTCCAACTCTTTCTTTTTTGTCTTTTCCCCAATCCTCTCCATTCTCAGTCAAAAGACGAACATTGTGAGTAGTTACGGTAGGTAGGAAGTTATGGAGAGCCATGATTGCCCAAGTGCTTTAGAGTTACGGCAAATACAAGAAGAAGCATTCAAAATAACTCAGTCTAAACTTTCTTATCTATCTGAGTCTATTCCTTCTTATCTATTTCAGTCTATTCTTCATATCCAATTGTATCTATCTATCTATCTATCTATCGTAGTTTATTCTTCTTATCTATCTCAGCGTATTCTTCTCCTTATCTATCTATCTATCTATCTATCTATCTATCTATCTATCTATCTATCTATTTCAGTCTATTCTTCTGATCTATCCATCTATCTCAGTCTGTTTTTCTTATCTATCTATTTCAGTTTATTCTTCTTATCTCTTTCAGTCTATTCTTCCTCTCTATCTATCTATCTATTTTGTACGCAATTTTATGGCTTCAACTACTAATATTTTGTGCATACTTGTATACTTTCAGGGCAAACGTATGTTTAGATATATAGTTTGTAGATGATAGAATGTATCTCTGATAATGTTACTTTAAAAATGTATTTTTATGCTTTAGTGTTGTATTTATTGGCTTAAAAATCGACTACAACTGGTCATTTTGCTATAAAAATGTAAATAAATAAAATAAATATATTGCTGGTATTTTTATTATATTTTATTTATTCTTATGTTTTTAATACTTTCTTAGTGAACCACCAAACTAAAATCAAGACACTATTTACCCATAGATGGGACCCTAAAAGGTGCTTCCACTTCAGGTCAGAGGGTGTGTGTGGGAATAACAGTAATAAAGTGGCAGCACAGTATGTGGAATCAGTTACTTAATGGAGGGTAAAAGTTGATTTTTTCCTCAACATCTTTAGCGATGGATTGTATACATGTGTTCCACTTGATGCCTGGGTTGTGCATTTAAGATCCTTCCTAGGAGAAGGTAGATATGACAGAAATGTGCGTCGAAAGAAAGAGGAAGAGTGCTTGTAAGAGGAAGACATTGGAAGACTGGACGACTTGAGCAAAGAAATTGAAGGATTGGAAATTCGAAAAAGAATCGAAACTGTCTAAACAGTAGCAGTATTAAAATCACAGAACGATGAGGGGACTTCAACAATAGCGAAATATGTCTAATCTATTTAAGTTCCTCTGGGGAGTATAATGCCACATTCTCACCCCCACTAGGTGTTGCCGCTGTGTGTTCCGTCAAAAGTAGGTTTTACGGGGGTGAATTTGTCAGCCCATGTTCAGACGGTTTTGAATTCAAAATTTTCCTTCTAGATTGATTTCCAACTGAAGCTAAAGATCCGGTCTGCTCTGCAATTTAACACGTAGGTAAAAAGAGATTAAATTTGGGTAAAAGTGAACAATATGAACTTGGTCGGAATTTGAACCCGGTACGGCGTTTTCACTTTCCACACCGATTAACGCTACGCCACGGCCAAGAATGCTGCTATTTAGTAATAATAACCGAAAACGACAGACTAATGTGTCAGGATTTTGCGTCCAATTTTTGAATCTGGCCAATTCTGTTGAGTCTGACACAATTTTCCCTTTTCAAATGAAAACACTTATTTTCAGCTACTTTTTCTTTCATCTGTTTAAACTCACAACACTTAAAACCTTTTAGTTACACACTGCAGCCGGCAACGTTAGCGACATCATCACGATTATTATTTCAATCTCAAGTGTTGGGATATCACAGTTACAACTAATATGACATCCTGGAATAAAGTGAGTGGATTTTAATGTGGTTAAATCGCTTGACATGTCTAGTTTTAAAATCTTTGTCTCTTTTCGTCTTTGTCGTTTACAGCTCATAAAAGAGCCACCACCCTTTTGTATACAATGTGAGATGACGTAAGCGACACTATGGCACCGCCCTCTGTAAGCAGTACAACTGCTAAGATTACTGCGCCTGCGCGGAATCTAGGAGAGTTTACGAGATGACGTCACCTGCAGTTGCGCGCCTCAGATCAAGTGAATTTCACATTTTTGGTCCGTAATGTGGGTCATACCTATTATTTTCTGATCAAATTTGTTGGCAGAGAAAAGCTAACCTTTGGACCTGACATTTAACAGTCGGATGCCATAATTCCTTTTTGCTCTCTCCCTTCATTGCTATTTTCTATCTTTCTATCTTTTCTCTTTTTTGTCGTTTTTATGCAAGATATGGGGTACTCAGAATAAAAGATGCGACAATTAGGTGTTTTTAGATAACAGTCATTTTTCTCGCTCTAATCAGTGCACATCCGTATATTTAAGGTCTTTTGTGTTTACTAAGTAGAATTTTTGTGTTGACACTTGAATCCATAAATCTTGTACTTACGTTTCCTCATACGATACACACATATAATTATATATAACAAATAAATATATAATAAAAACGTTTACCTCATAAATATACACATTTAAATGTACATCTATATATAATTGGTTGAAATATACTTGTTTGGAATTTTAGTAAACATTTATTTTAATAAACATAAAAAATAGATTCTGACACGCAGACACACACACACACACACACACACACACACACACACACACACACACACACACACACACACATATATATATATATATATATATATATGAGGTCTGATCAAAAAGTATCCCGACTGTTGGTATCGGGTTTAAAATACTCAGAGTAAAGCCGCTTGTCCCAGCTTGACTTTGAAGACGCTCGCGCATGCACACTAAATTTTAATGTTCTCGCCCACTTCCGTTGTTTATAGCGGTTTTTGGAAGTAAACTGTGTACAGTATATGTCTATATTTCTGAGATGAGGTATTATGTACACTATTTAAATTATTCGGACTATTGTCCTCATCTTTGTCGCCGTATTTATTACAACGTTTCGGCCGTTGTACGCTCTCGCCTTCTTCAGGTGGTTGGAATGTCGAACTGAACCCTTTATTTTGCTCAATGGGGTAGACTGTTCTAGTTCCACGTGACATGTTTAATAGATGACAGTTATCAGTTATCTCCTGCTAATACCCCCTCTCCGAGTCCTCCACTGCCATAACCGGGTTTTGAACTCTTTGGGTCTTGTCACTGGATCTAACCAACGCCTTTATCCCCTCTGCCATGTGTCCTTCTAGATTGGTTTCCAACTGAGGCTAGTGATCCAGTCTGCTCTGCAATTTAACACGTTGGAAAGGGGAATTAAAAGGACATAACTGATAACTGACATCCATTAAACATGGCACGTGGAACTAGAACACTATATCCCAGTGAGCGAAATAAAGGTTTGAGTTTGACATTCCAACCACCTGAAGAAGGTCGGAGCGTACAACGGCCGAAACGTTGTAATAAATATGGCGACAAAGATGAGGACAATAGTCCGAATAATGTAAATAGTGTGTACAGTATAGTCGACTCACTGCACCAAAGAGCTTCCATCAGTGACCATGACTTGTGCAGCATTTTTTGGCCGAGGAAGATATTCTACAGATCTCGTCCCTTGCGACATTTTCCTCTTAAAAAAATCAAATCCCATGTGAAAGGAACATGATTTCAAGACATCAGGGAAATCCATGAGAATTCTATGCCAAAAGAGGAATTCCAAGAATGCTTTCATCAATGAAAACGACGCTGGATAACTATTCCAAAAGAGATTAAATGCCAAATTGATATGTACTGTAGTTGTAAATATATATATATATATATATATATATATATATATATATATATATATATATATATATATATATATATATATTTACTCTGCATCTCCTTTGTCCCTAGTTTTCTCCAGTGACGATGAACAGTTGCACTTTCAATGGGGTTTCATGCTTTGAATGTCTATCGGGTTTCAAGTTCCTTCCAGACCTCAATTTCACCAGACCATAAGTTCTCTCCAGACCTCAAGATATCACCAGAACTCAATTTTCCTCCAGACCTCTAGATATCTTCAGATCCATTGTTAAAGATTTTGCAAAAATGTGATTTCCATCTATCTTTCCAGAAAGTACTCGACTCTTTTTGTCCTTCTTTAATAACGACAAGACACAGATTAGACCAAAAATAGGGATTGATAACATATACAGACTGAAACTTCCCAATCATTATTTACCAGTCTTCATTGATTTTAATATCGTTTATACGGTCTTATGAGGAGTACTTATTTTCTACTTTGCAACTTCTTTCCCAGAGGTGCAACGTCACAATCGCTTTTGCCATGGCAGATGTTCAGATGAACGCTATTCTTCAGTTCTACCAGTTCCGACCTTTACCATTAAGACATATTAAAACTAAAAAGTTGGCTGTTTCAATATAATTCCATTATTATGAAATTTATATTCCCTAAAGGATTATTTAAATACAGGGTGTCCATAAAGTTCGTATGCACTATAAAAAATTATAACTTTATTTATATTTGCGATAGAAATAATTTGTAAAAAGGATTAGAAAGAAGTAAATCTATATTTTCTAAAGGTTTTATTGAAATTTTATTTAAGTTTCCACATGTCCTCCATTATTAGCAATACAAAGAGTAATAGGATTTTGCAGTTCACAGAAAACATTTGCCAACTGATTTACAGTCATGCCTGAAATCACATTAGTTATTTTAGCTATACTTAAAACTAGGTACATTAAACTTTATAACATTTTTACAAATTATTTCTATCGCAAATACAAATAAAGTTATAAATTTTTTAAAGTGCACACGAACTTTATGGAAATCCTGTATTATAACTTTCGTAATGTTTTCTGCCATAGTACACATTTCAAAGTTGAAATCTGATTGCCGTATATGAGTAGCATTTTTTTTTTATGTAGGATATAAATATAATATTTGATAAGAATTCAACAGCTTTATCAAACACTATGACACTGATGAACTGTGTATCAATGAAGGGGTGCAACCGGATGAAGTCCGTGCGATGCAATAGGTAAAGGAGTAGTGTAGCTAAGGTAGTGAATCGATGAAATGTGGACAGCATTTAGCATCGTTTAACCGTGAAATAATTGTTAGGACCAGAATGATGGTAACTATTCTAGTTTTGTTGTTATTTACCAAGTCCAGTTTTGGTATAAAGTGTCAGGTTCGTTGGGAAGATCGAACTCACTGCTCTGTAGTGATAGTTACCGAAACTAATTTGATAACGATTACCCTACGCCAAGGCCTCCAAGATTGAAACTACAACGCAAGCGGCGATTCCGTGCCTCGAACCCGGAAACACTCGCATGCTAAGCGAGTTATCTACGAACTGGACCAATTAGTTTGGGTACAAGAACACCAATATTGCGCACCTAGAGAGGATAAAACTTACTAATCTGTAATAATGACTGACAGGACTATCTCGCTAAACATCATCACGTGACGAAATACCTGATATAGTTTGTTTACGGCAGAGTGTAATCTCAAGATTTATTTATCTTTAATTCGTTCTACAATGATTTTTATGCATGTCATTCTGAAATTGCTCAATCCTTCTTTCGAGGTTTGTGTTGGTTTCTTGAAAAATAACATTGAATGGGCAACAAAAACAAACTGAGTTTGTCTCATGTTCTCACAATGCCAATAAAACGAATCATTTCCAGGATCGAAACACACTGAAAAGGGTTACCTGAATAGAAGTCATTAACTACGACCTTTTAGAAAGAGAGAAATCTTTAGATACGCACACAAAATCACATTAAATTTTCATTTATACTACCCCCCATCAGCGACTTAACAGCTGCACGCCGTCGGAGACAAACCGACAAACGAATCCTACCCGCATTTCTATACTTGTATATTTTCTCATAAATATATGCATCAGTTGTTACTAAGACAGAGAATGCATATTTACACGCAAACTCCGATGTAGAACCATGGAGGCAATTTCAGGGGAAATACACAGGCAGCTTATATAACAAAAATAGTTTACACGGACATGCAAAAACAAATCACATTGAAACATTTGATCCGATTTACAAAGGAAGGAAAATTTGAAAATTGTCTATAAAATATACACAGTCATAGTATCTTATATATATATATATATATATATATATATATATATATATATATATATATATATATATATTGTTTCACACATTCATATATATATATATATATGTGAATAAAAAGAAAGAACAGTAAGATATATAATCAGGTGTTCTTATAGATATTTTTATTTTTACAAAATAGTGCTCAATGTAAATTTACAGAGCATTAATATTATAAATTAATTGATTTAAAAAATATGTTTTTTTACACAGTTCTAACCATGTTTCAAAAATGGAAGCTATGTTCCATTTCATCTTCAAGCGAAAATTCGCTTAAGGGTGAAATGGAATTAACGTCTTTAATTTAATTACAAAATTAAATTCGGGGCATTTAGCTTCCATTTTGAAACATGGTTAGAACTGTGTAGCGAAAAAAACATATTTTAAATCAATTAATTTATATATATATATATATATATATATATATATATATATATATATATATATATATATATATGTGTGTGTGTGTGTGTATATATATATCTTGTTTCACATATTCATATATATATATATATATATGTGTGTGTGTGTGTGTATGTATATATATCTTGTTTCACATATTCATATATATATATATATATATATATATATATATATATGTGTGTGTGTTTATATGTATATATATCTTGTTTCACATATTCATATATATATATATATATATATATATATATATATATATATATATATATATATATATATATGTATACAGGTAAGATGACAACGAATAGAGTACAATTCCAATGTTCGTATTATTTAATTTAAAAGACGGCTCAATAGAAAGTAGAGCAATATTCTTTATTTTAGGATATTACACAGAAAAAATATCTTTGTGATTTATTTGAAAATATTACATCGAAAACAATGTCAACATCGCTACACAATAGCAGTCGTGTTTCGACGCATTTCACCAGGCGATTGTAATTAACAATTGCCAGATGAGATGCGTTATATGCTCATCGAAACACGGAACATGACTGCAATTGTGTAGCGATTTTGACATGTTTTCGATATAATATCCTAAAATAAAGTGTATATATATATATATATCTATATATATATATATATATATATATATATATATATATATATATTTATATATATGGTTCCTGTGGCCTAACTAGTAGTTCACCCTTTACCTAAAGGAAAGATTTCCAGCATCAAACAAAGAGAATATAGATTTGATTCCTGTGTCGGAGAACATTTATGGTTTTATCAAGGATTTTCAATTTTAATAACAATAACCTTTTTACACAAACATGGTTACTCACTGAAAATATCATTTATACTAATAAGATATATATATATATATATATATATATATATATATATATATATATATATATATATAATGAAAAAACAGACCACTTTTTAAGCTTCACAGTGTTAGGGATCTGTCTTATAATTGCCATAGGTTTTTTCATTAAATATTAGATCTGTATTCACATTGAGCTCTCAGGATTTCATCCTCCTTGAATTACCCATTCGGTTTACCAAGTTCTTCGTAACTTAGAGATATATATATATATATATATATATATATATATATATATGAAGCGTGTGAGATTTCAGAAGTCAACTCCTTGTTTATCATTTTCATCACCTAATTTTGAACATTCGATAAATATAGGCAAAAAAGCGATGATAAGACATTAGAGACATCCTGGGAGTGTTGAGATTTTCATTCATGAAGATTTCGGTATGTAGAAGTTATCAATCAAAACGTTTCAATGCTATTCATCAGAAAAAATATCGAATGGACACCTCTAAGTTGATTTTGCAGCATAGTCTAGAGTTAATTTTTGATGGGCCATGGACACACTGCTATGGTCCGGAGATTAAACAATACTCCATGCAGTGGAGGAATTTGGTGTCTCCACGGTTGATTAAATTCGACTCTCAACTCAGAAAGAAAAGTCCTGACCATGTTTTTTTTTTTTAGGAAACGAAAGGTATTATGATGAATGATTATCTTGAAAAGGGTAAAAACGTTAATGAAATCCTAGTGCCTAGTGGGTTGTTGAAAGAAAAAAGGGGAATGAAACTTGCAAAAAATTATTCTTATTTGAACATTATTTTATTCTGAATTAATTAAATTTGTAACAAGAGAAATAATATGAAAAAATTAAAACAAGTCAAAACAACTGTAATCTATATATAAAATTAAGCGACTTCCGTTCGTCCGTCACACCCTTTAAAATAACCATACATTGACAGATCGAAATTAAATTTTGGGGAGAATGCAAACAGGTAAGGGGGCACAAAGTGAAGTTGGTTTTACTAGGATGCGCCGTAAAATAAATTTTCATTAATCTGTTTAGGAAAATAAAAAGTTTTTTTTTATTTAACATAAAAATACTCCGTCTATATTTCTAAGATGAGGTATTGTAATTTGAACAATCTATCCAGATGGACGAAATAAAGGGTTCAGTCCGAAATTTCAATCACCTGAAGAAGCCTGGAGCGTACTACGACCGAAACGTCGTGAATATGGCAATAAAGATGGGGATAAAAATCAATTTAAAGTAAAAAATACTTCCATTATAAAAACAATTTAATGATTAAAATATCAAATATTTATTGAATAAAAATGCAATATTGTTTTTTGCATATCTTTTCTTTAAGTTTTATATACAAGAATCCAGTTTCTTAGCTTGTCCTGCTTTTGCGAGAAGTATAAACAAATCACAAACGCTTCAAAAAGTTAGAATTTGGCTCAAGAAAGAAATATTTACGCACGGCCCGTTGTATATTGAATGCTCAAGAGTAAGAAATCCTAAGAATTTATTCTTCGCTATTAAAAAGGAAAAGTAGGTTTTTTGACAAATATTTTTGTAAAGAAATTAGCTTATTGAAATTTCATCGAATGGTTTGCTAAATTGAACGAAACGTAGAGTTTGTAAATCTCGACAAAAATGATAACGATAACTTCAAAATTACTAAATACTGCGAGGATTAAAAAAAATTATAGTTTTCAAAATGTCTCACCTCGAAAGGAAAAGTATTGCTATTCGTAGGTAGCCGAGAGTATAGCTGAATTGAAAGAAGAATGCGTTAACAGATTACTGATTAAAATTAATTACAATTTTTGATAGCATAATTGGTTAAGTTGTCGAACATGAAAGATGAATTTCAAAGCCGCTTCTTTATTCCGAATCATGATTTTTTAGTTTAACGGTCGATTGACAAATAAACGTTGTGATAAAAAGCAACAAAAACAGTTGAATATAAGTTTGTCAAAATATAAAACTGCCTCATATTAAAAACAACTTCAGAATATCTTGAACTAAAAGGGACAGGTGCTCTTGAATCTTGAACCATCGTCGTCTACTCAAATCATTATAAATAGTAACAATCTAAAGGAAAATGTCTCTTAGAAAACACTTACTTTCTTGAAGGTTTTCTCCACAATGTTATTATTATAAATAAACATGTATATAAGTTACCTTTCTCTTTTCGGTAGTATCTCAGATATATATATATATATATATATATATATATATATATATATATATATATATATATAAGCTAACGCTTGTTCTACCTCCTCTCTCTCACTCACTCTGAGGCTTCGGTACGCTAGCATGCCTTGGTGAGCATATCGGTAGCGATTTGCTTCCGGCAACAGTAACAACTGTTCAAAACTGAAGTGCCCGGTTTCCGTTTCTAGATGATTGGTAATAAACAATCTTCTGAAAACTCGCCATTATCATGTTCAGTGAAGCACACTTAGTGCAGTGAGATATATATATATATATATATATATATATATATACATATAATGTGTGTGTGTGTGTGTGAGTGTAAATAAATAGAAACAAAAACAGAAACATTAAATGAAACGCTAAAAACAACTCGTGGGCACATGAAAAAGCGGAAGAGTTATAAATAGGAGTTTAAAAAAAGAAGAAGAAGAAGAATATTTAAAAGTGAGAGTGTGTGTGTGTGTGTGTGTGTGTATGTGTGTGTGTGTGTGAGAGAAAGAGAGAGACTAAGGCTGTTATTCACTCTCAATTGATTATTAGCACAATAAAATATGAAAATCTGCAGGTATAAATGTGCATTATTTGCTGGCTGCCAATAAAGGCCCACGCGATTGCCAGGAAATTCAAATAATAGACTCGACCGTTTGATGGAAGCGTTGTAATTCTCAAACAGACAAGAAGATCATTGGACAGGTGAAGTGCAACCATTGATAATGAAGGCGGAGACATCAACCCACCACACGCACCACAAATGAAGTGGTCTAAATCATATCTATATCTAATATTCTTGTCTGGAAGGAATATATTTTAAAAAGTTTGATACTGTGATATATACAACCTCTGCATCAGGTGTTCATTATATCTATCTATCTATCTATCTATCTATCTATTGATATTTATCAATTCATATCTATCTATTGATATCTTTATATATATCTATCTATTCAGATCTATCTATTCAGATCTATCTCTCTATCTATATCTATTCAGATCTATCTATATCTATCTATTCATATCTATCTATATCTATCTATTCATATCTATCTATCTATCTATATATTTTCATATCTATCTATTCATAACTGTCTATATGTCTATCCATATTCATCTTTTTCTATGTATATCTATGGATCTATTAATATCTATCTATCTATCTATCTATCTATCAATTCATATCTATCTATCTAATCATATCTATCTATCTATTCATATCTAACTCTCTATCAATTCATATCTATCTATCTAATCATATCTATCTATCTATCTATCTATCTATATCTATCTATCTATCAATTCATATCTATCTATCAATTCATATCTATCTATCTAATCATATCTATCTATCTATTCATATCTAACTCTCTATCAATTCATATCTATCTATCTAATCATATCTAACTCTCTATCAATTCATATCTATCTATCTAATCATATCTATCTATATATCTATATCTATCTATCTATCAATTCATATCTATCTATCTAATCATATCTATCTATATCTATCTATCTATCTATCTATCAATTCATATCTATCTATCTAATCATATCTATCTATCTATCTATCTATATCTATCTATCTATCAATTCATATCTATCTAATCATATCTATCTATTCATATCTAACTCTCTATCAATTCATATCTATCTATCTAATCATATCTATCTATCTATCTATCTATCTATCTATCTATCTATCTATCTATCTATCTATCACTTCATATCTATCTATTTTTCTATCTATCTTATCATAGATATCTATCTCCATATGTCTATTTAGATATCTTTCTATGTATATCTATATAAATGTTAATATCTATCTGTTCATATCTATCTATTCATATCTTTCTATCTATATCCTTTTTTTAAATAGATTTCGCCCCAAGCAAGGCAACAAAGCCACTAAGATGTAAGGGTAGAAAGAGAAACAATACGAATGTTCGAAAACAAAAGCAGAACAATCAGGAGCACAGTAGATATCGACCGACATTGCATTTAAATATTTGAAGATTAAAGTTGGCTGGAAAGCATGAAGCGGGAAGGGGGTTCCACATGTGAGATATGCGAGAAAAGAAACTGTTAGCATAGAATTTACGGCTAGATCTATCCAGCTCAACTGTAAACTGAAATTTCGACGCCCGTCTAGTACTACGCTTAAATTCATAAAGTCTCGGTACCATAGCATAGAAAAGGCCACAGGGAGGCAACCATACGACGGTGCGAAGTGATTGAAGCCGAATTTGGATTTTATCAAGGAGCTCCAGATAATTAGCAGTATCAACGAGACATATGTGGCAGCAATATTCTAAGAATGGACGAATAGTAGACTTATAGATATGCAAGATAGATTCTGGAAAGAAAAATTGTCTCGTCGCTGTGAATCAGCATTTTTAGCAGTCGACCTAGCAATGGATTCAATATAGTCTTTCCACTTCACTTCAGCCTAGAACGTTAACCTGAGAAAAGGCAACGCGTCATATTACTGGGGGTTAACATCAGCCATATACTGATGGAAGACAGAGTGAAGCTCTCTAAGATGATTTATAAAAAGAAGTTTAGTTTTGGAGACGTTAAAATATATTGATACAAAATTAATGTCAGAACTTCAGAAAATAAATCTATCTCTGTTAATATTTATCGCAGTCTCTTCGCATCTCTTACCCTAGTCTGGCCATATCTATATGTGGATGTGCGGTTGGTGTAATGGATAGCGACTCGAAATGAGAAACCGGAAAGCCGGGTTCGTTACATTCACTTACGAGTAAACACTCTTGGGAAATATCTGAATCCATCTCCTCCCTACTGCCGGTTAAATTGTAGGAATTGTATCTGGAGAAATAATAGCTATTCTAAAAAACTGTTAACGAAATATTCAATTGCAAATGAAGAATAATTTTTTCAATCCAAAATATGTTTGCGTATTAAAAATCCACAAATATTTGATATACACTGAGAAAAAATCAATTAATGAATTTATCTACCTTCGTATCTACGATGTACCTCAGACTGTTAGCATCTATCTATCTATCTATCTATCTATCTATCTATCTATCTATCTATTATTAGCTACCGACCTTAGTCTGCAAGCATCTATTATGTAAGTCTATCAATTATATATAGTATTTTTGATACCAATCTAGCGATCAAGCTACATAGAACTTTTGATATCTATCTATCTATCTATCTATCTATCTATCTATCTATCTATCTATCTATCTATCTCCATGTCAGTAATAATGATTGTCGTATTGTATAAATCAGAACATCCATTTATGAATCTATAAGGACATATGTACCAGGGGATGAATAATATTTTATAGTCATCCGTATTTCTCTTTTATTTCAGCTGAAAATGGGAAAAATTATGAATTATATCATATTTATATACTTATATATATTTGCAATAAAGCTTTGTTATTTTCACACACACACACACACACACACACACACACACACACACACACACACACACACACACACACAAATATATATATAAAGCCTGCCAGGTGCCGGAATGAAAAGCCCAATAGAAAAAAAATTACTAAAAACAAAAATCAAGAAAAGCTCTATAAGAACTGAAAAATAAATAAAATACGAAAAAAGTAAAAAAGACCAAAAGACAGACACCTACCTTAACAGTAACCAAAAAGGGCTCTATGCCTGGCATATTAGGATAAAGTAAAAACGTTCGGTTGCTTATATATATATATATATATATGAGGCGTGCGATGCGTAAATTTTTAATTTCGCGCATGCGCGTTGTTTTTAATTTTGTTCGATTGCACAGTATAGTAGGGTCAGTTGGGCACCGTCTGTGCGAACAAGAGCATCATGACCCAATTCACTCGGTCAGAAATTTTGAAACGACATGCTGCACTGCCTAACATTCCTGCTGTAAACTCCAATACGAATATTTAAGTTTGGGTGTCAATCTGAGGACAGTGCAGAGTATTCAGAAAAAGTTGGCTGAGTCTAATGGCGATTACGGAGCTGTTAGGAGTGATCACTGGTGATGGCGAAATTATACCTCCATACGTCTTCCTACAGGGCCTCAAACTCAAAGGCCTACATCATGTGCCTTAAGGAGGTAGTGATGAGCTGCGTCAAGCGGGCCTTCTGCCGGAAGAGCCTATGTCTGGCAAATGGACTCTGCACCATGCTACACAAATAGGAGAACCTAGTCATGGCTGTCAGAAATTTCTGCAACCAGATCACCCTTTACATCTGGCCACCTAAATCCTCAGACTGCAGCCTCCTTGATTATTATGTTCCTTGTTCTAAGGTTTCGTCTCACATGAGCCATATTCAGAGTGGTTGAATGGACATTTAAATAAAGATATTCATTATCAAAGATGATATTCCGTTATGTTGACATAGAAGATTGCTATGCGACGATAACGGCCGCAGAATAGCAGACGCAGGTCGTAAATTCGCGAATGCAGTTCTATGACGTCGTACCACGCGAGAGGCCGAAATATTAACAACAGAACCATATGTCTAGATGCAGCCTAATGCGCTGTAACTAGTTTGAAATGTAATTTTGTTGAGTGTGGTTTGGTTTTTATTTTTCCTTTTAATGTAGATGGCCTCCAGTATCTGAAGGTTCTTTTTACTGTGTGTAGGTGTGAGTATTGTTGTGTTATCGACTAACATCTGTTTAATATTATCTACATGTCTATGGTTTCCTAAAAAATTTTTTAATAGATCTAAGATCAGAAAGGTGACAGTTAAGTCTACAGGAGGGCGTGGTTGTAGTAAAACCAATATATGTAATGGCTTTATTATTACTATCAGAGATACAATCTCTGAACGGGCATGTAAATTAATACACTACATTGATTTTTGTAGAGGATTTAGTTGTGTGATTGTAGGGTTATTAGAGACTATGAAATTAATTGATTTAAATTTTTTATATGATGAACTTAACTTTTTTTTAATGATTAATGGGTTTAACATTTCTACCTATTATGTTTTTGTGTGTTGTTTCATCATTGCAATTATTATGCATTTGGTTACAATAAAATAAGTTAGTAGTATTATGTTTATTTTGACATACACTATTATTATTAATATTATCAATTTTGTTAGTAGTATTACTAAGTTTATTGAGTTACATTTTAATTTGTTGATCAATGACGGAATTAGGAAATCCATTATTAACAAGTGTTTGTTTAATGTTATGTAATTCTTTATAGAATTCTGATTTTGGAAGAAATATCATTTGTGTTTGTTTGATTAAGGTTTTTTATAATATCTAACTTATATCATTGGGGGCATTCACTATTATAATTAAGAAGATATGAGTTAATGCTAGTGAGTTTCCTATATAGAGAAGTAGTAAATTTATTTGTTGTAATCAATAAATAAATCAAGGAATGGGATTTTATTATTAAGTCCAAGTTCTAGTGTAAATTTGAGGACGCAGTGACTTTCAAATTTGTTTTTAAGTTGTGTAATTTGATCAATATGTTTTGCTAAAACAAAAATGTCATCTATGTATCTTACATATATAGGGTGTTTATTAGTGTCATTAAGTATTTTATTTTCTAAATGTGTCATATAATAATTAGAGAAAAACTGGGCTTAAAGGAATTCCCATTTCAATACCATCTATTTGAGAATAAATATTACCTAGGGGGTCATGAAAAGGTACTTGAGTGGTATATGTTAATAATATATTTTTTTTTTAAATAGAGGGTTTAATATTGATGGGGGAGAGAGTAGTGTGATTGTATACATCGTGGATAATGACGTCAATAGTTTCATGAACGGAAACATTAGTAAA
This sequence comes from Acanthosepion pharaonis, assembly GCA_903632075.3. Classification (NCBI taxonomy): domain Eukaryota; kingdom Metazoa; phylum Mollusca; class Cephalopoda; order Sepiida; family Sepiidae; genus Acanthosepion; species Acanthosepion pharaonis. The sequence goes on from CAHIKZ030005626.1 coordinate 780,277, forward strand.
TAAATTTTGTACATTCAAGGATGCGATTATTTGGCTGTTTGGTTTTACAGCATTTACGACCTGTGTCTGCTATTCCGCGACCGTTATCGTCACATAGCAATCTTCTACGTCATCATAACAGGATATCATTTTTGATGGTTAATATCTTTGTTTAAATGACCATATAAGCACTCTGAAGATCGCTCACGTGAGCCGAAAGCTGAGATCAAGGAACAGCATAATAAAAAATATCCAAATGTTAGACAATTTTTTTCTCCATTTTCACCCGAAATTAAGACAATTATACGAAGTTTAGAACGGCTACTGATCAAACATAATAGACATTCGTTGTCAGTTATATTTAACAATACATGTCTGTATATATATATATATATATATATATATATATATATATATATATATAGATAGATAGATAGATAGATAGATAATATTAGTGGTAAATATACACATACATATGCAAAATATATATACATACATACATACACATACATATATATTTCGTATAAAAAAAAATCCAAGAGGATATAACCCAGGTAGAACTCAATGTCCAGGACAGAGTAAGGATATAATAAAAAGGCTTAAACACTAATATTAGTGTTTAAGCCTTTTTATTATATAACAGATAATGAAATTACTTGTACTTCTACATAGCACTTCATCGAATGCGAGTTTCATATGACTAGTAATCCTCAGGTGGAAATCTATCTATCTATCTATCTATCTATCTATCTATGCAGTGGCATAGTGGTATAATTTTACATTCTAAATATCGTAAAAAGTTTGATTTGATATCAATTTCAAGGACACATGACCCAGTGGATAAAAGCGTCGGTTGAATCTATTGACTTGACCCATAGAGCTATGAGTTAAATACCTGGCTACAGTATAGGTGAACAAAAACTTGGAGAGTTTAGTTAAAAGGGAGATAACTGACACCGAGATATCCGGAAGAGGCATGGTACGTGGAACTAGAACAATGGATGAAATAACAGGTTCGGTTCGAAATTCTAATCACCTGAAGAAGGCCGGAGCGTACAACGGACGAAACGTCGTGAATATGGCAACAAAGATGAGGAGAACAGTTCGAACATTGTAAATAGTTTAAATAAACGAAATGTCATTGAAAAAAAGAAAGTAAGATATTCAAAGACTAAAATTCAGAATAACTTCCTCGATAAAAGCAATATAAACTGGTCTGGTAGTTGTAAACCAGAAAAAGGCGAAGTCTCAGAGCGTAGATGTGGCTTTTCCAGAGAACAACAGGATTAAAACAACGGAAGTAAATCGTAGGAAAAATGACAGAGGTTGGCGCGAAATTGGAAAAACTGTAGAATCTAAATCCTTTCATTGCAAGCAAAGCAATACAAGGATGCAAGGGATTATAAAGAGTGGAAGAAACTGAGAAGACAGTATAAGAACAAGTTTCAAGGAAATAGACGATAAGGATTGATATTACATTCACATCTTTAAAGGTCGTAGTTGATAGGGAACCAGGGATCTGGAATAGACCTCCACAATAATTGGCAACACTGGGATCAATTAGAAATTTGAAAAAAGAACTGAACCTTCCTAGACCCCCTTCTTTTATATCACTTATCCTTCTAGGAGGTGGGTAATTATTTTTCTCTGTCACTTTCTTTCCTTTGTAGTTCAAACAGAGTTACCCAGAGTCACCACCAATTTACACAAGGTAGGTTACTCGTTGTTTCCTTTTTTCCCCATCTAGCCTTTAAGATGACTTGTGAATCTCAAATTCTCAAAGTCTTCTTTCCTCATAAACTGTCACAGAAATTTCAATTGTCTTATCTAGACCATGTACTCCGTAAAAATCGAACGCTCTACAGCTGTAATAGCTGCAATAAGTAACCACCGTTCCAAGTATTATTTCATATTTCATTGAACTTAAATTAGGCTGACACAAGGCCACGTGTAGGAAGAAAAAAAATAACCGAAGAAGATCATAGCTGGCATAATCCATCAGCATGTCTTGGCTATGTGGTATCTTGACGTTATTAAAGATAGTCATACTAAATACATACGTGTGGGGATACAAGTAACCTAGTACACATCACACATGACCCGGTCAACTATATACAGGTCACGTGCTGATATGGAGTCGATTAGGAAACGTATATTTAACAGAGTTGTTTTATTATGCATTATTATGTAAGCTCCGATTGTAGGCCACTTCTTCAAAGTCGTATTTTCATGTATTGCTAGGCATTATCATGTAGGAAACGTATGTATAACAGTATTGTATTATTATGTATTATCTCTCTATATAAAACAGAGGATGGTTGGTGTGTCTGTGTGATAACTTTTCACTCGAGATCCATCCAACCGATTTTGATCAAACTTGGCACATACACTGTACAATGTAAGAGATAGATTCTTAGCGTAAAAAATTGATAATTTAAAAAAAATCAATAACCAATAAAGCCGATCAAAGATCGATAAATTCAAAATTTCTTCTGATTTCGTTCAAACTCGATATGTAGGTTACTTACATCATGACAAGCTCAATGATACCTCAATGTTATTTCTACGCCACTGTATTTAGCGAAAAACCGCGAAAAACGAAAAATCGATTTCAACACAAATCGATTTCAACACAAATTTTAAACGAAAAACTCCCTCGACTTTCAAGCAATCTAATACAATCTTTACTCACTTGTAGCCAACAATAGATTGATTCTTTAATAGTCATTTAAAGTGATAATTGAGTCCACCCATATAGTGAAAACCCATGTAAATAGCGAAAAATGGTGATTTTTACTGGTTTCTTTTTTATTTTTCGTTGATTTTCAACCAATTTTCATCAAACGTAACAATTGTTTTATAAATGTATCCTCTTTTACATGCCTGGCAGCACATTGACAAATTGAATTTCAAAAACTCCAAAATAATTGTGGTCTGAAGTGGGTCTTCATGTTGCCTGTTTTACTAACTTCGATTGAATAAATGCAGACTACTTCTGTTATATCAGTAATTTAATATTTTTTTTTAATTAAAGTACTTTAAAGTAATTGAAGACAGTTAGACTCTGTTACATCTTAACATGATGCTGTTTTTGCTCCATTCTAATTGAACACTTTTTCTAATCGACCAGCTGGGTATGTCTGCTAGTATATATAACCGAGTTGTATTATAATATGCAATCCCTATAGTATTATTAAACGCAGGGCATTGTTTTATATTACACCATGAAAACTCAATAGATATCTCCAGACGGATTGCAGTTGAACTCCTTCATTTTCTATCTTGAGAGAAGTCGTAAATCTACAATAAAACAAAAAAATCGACAATGAGATTAGACGGAGTGTTAAAATCATAAGTTAGTCTAAATATTGCCTTTGTTTTTCCTTTGTTGTTGATACGGTATGCCAGTCGTTACTGATAGATTATTGACTGTGGTATATCACTAAACGAGAGGGCAGGTCAGATCGCCATGAATCTTGCAAGACAGTATCATTACGTACGATCCGAGGACAGTGTAATGGAACAATCATAACACTTTAACATTGCGATCAGCAATCACTTTGACGTCTCCACCTCATTGCAAGCGTTCGGATCAATCAACTGGATATTTTATTCGCGTCTTCGTGACACAGACAACAAATTCCTACGAAAGGTTTCTGCAACAGATTTCTTCATGTGTCAAGGAAGATAAGTTTAACAAAGCTCCCGTCATAAAACCAACCAAACAATTTTCATCGTCGTCGTCATCGTCGTCCCGTGATCGGGTGTGGTAGTAGGGTGGTTGCGCTGGTGAGCACAAAACCAATTCCCTCTACATATCTGGCTTGAAAGCCGAATAGTTATTTATTGATGCATAGCGTATCTTCGGCAATTAGACCTGACGAAACCTATCCCTTTCCAAGTAAATTCATAGCCAATGTCTTCCAACTTGAATGCTAGCCTTGGTCACAGACACATGGCGTCTTATTCAGTGAAGGGAACCATACAATGGCAGGTATTACTGTATTACATATTACCTGGCATAAATAGATGAATTACAATATATTAGTTTATGTTTTAGATAGAGAATGCACCTCTGTCGTGAATATGTTTCTTTGCAATCATTTCACCCCAGACAAGGAGAAAAGTAACTAAGGCGCAAGGGGGTTAGTGAGAGTGAAAGAGGAGAGAGCGGGGATACCCCCCCCCAAAAAAAAACAAGGGTTTACGGAGACAGATGATGATGACTGCTTTTGCATATACATTTTTGAAGATCGTAGATGACCGGAAAGCAAAAAGCCGGAAGAGAGTTCCACAGGCGAGAAATGGTAATAAGGAAACTATTAGCGTAGAACGTACGGTTACGTATAGCGACTTCAACTGTAAAATGATGAGACCTAGCTGCCAATGTAGTACTGCGCTTAAATTCGTGAAGTCGAGGTACCAAAGAGGAAAACTCACCAGTACAATTATCATGAGAGTATTCATAGAAAAGGTAAAGGAAGCAACGTTACAGGAATGGGAAAGTGATTGAATACGAGATGCCAGGTCAGGGCCTTTGACATTGTTTACTCTTCTTTGATTTCAGTCATGAAATATCTAGATATATATCAGACATGCATTTATATTTCATACATAAGTCTTCTGATATAGTGATTTTCCAAGCGTAGCTTAGATACGGCTCAAGGCTGAAAGTATGGGGCACCCAGTGAAGATCGAATTCACTATTCAGTCGTAACTGTTCTAGGGAGACAAGCTTGTTAGCCATTACATCTCGAGGTGCCCAAGTCTTCTGATATATATGTAGTAACACGATTTAACAAAGGACGGCCATGGCTAGCATAATGAATAGACACGTCGATTTCAGTTGTACTCTATAAAAGTGAACACGCTACAGTGATAATAATTATAATAAGTAACAACTGTTCCAAGGCGCTGAACTTGAAAAATGTTGGCACAAGGTACGTATAGGGAGCAACTACCAAGGGATGACAAAAATGATGGCTGGCATGACCCATAGAGACATCTGTGAGCAATTGTATACGCATCGTGGAGGACGTGGTGTAATGGCTAGCAAGCTTGTCTTGTACACTATTTACATTATTCGAACTATTGTCCTCATCTTTGTCGCCATATTTATTACAACGTTTCGGCCGTTGTACGCGCCGGTCTTCTTCAGGTTGGAATGTCGAACTGAAGCATTTAATGGATGCCAGTTATCAGTTATCTCCTGTTAATTTCCCTCTGAAAGTTATCAACTGCCTTAACCGGGTATTGAACTCACATTCGAAACCGGTCCTTTCTAAAATATTTTACCCAAACAAAGAACATGCTTCCGATATATATTATTTACATTATTCGGACTATTGTCCTCATCTTTGTCGCCATATTTATTACAACGTTTCGGCCGTTGTACGCTCCGGTCTTCTTCAGGTGGTTGGAATATCGAACTGAACTCTTTATTTCGCTTACTGGGATAGACTGTACTAGTTCCACGTGCCATGTTTAATGGATGTCAGTTGTCAGTTATTTTCTGTTAATTCCCCTCTTCAAGTTCAGCACTACTTCAACCGGGTATTGAACTCACACTCTTTGGGTCCTCTCACTGGATCTAAAAAACGCCTTTATCCACTGCACTATGTGTCCTTGTAATAAATACGGCGACAAAGATGAGGACAATAGTCCGAATAATGTAAATAGTGTACATAATACCTCATCTCAGAAATATAGACAGATACTGAAGCTTGTCTTGCTAGATAAATTACGACTGAGTAGTGAGTTCGAACCTCACTGAGGGCTCTACACATTCGGTCCTGTGCAACATCTAGAGTATGCTAACGAAATCATTTAAAGGCACTTCGAGGTGGTATAATCAACACTAAAACGAAAACCAGCAATGTGATTTGATGGAATTTTAATAGAATAGGTTAATCTGAAGTTTTCTTTTACCTTTCTTTTATCTAACTACATCGAATAAATGTTGTTGATGTGGAGCTGACTAGGAAACGAATATATATATATATATATATATATATATATATATATATATATATATAAGTATCCAAGTGTACGATTGGTGTATACGGAATAAATTCCAATAACGAAAAACTATTATAAATAAACTAATGGATGTTAGTTATCAGTTATCTCCTGTTAATTCCCCTCTCCAAGTTCTCCACCGCCTTAACCATGTATTGGACTCCCATCTTTGGGTCCTGTCACTGGATCTAAGTAACGCCTTTATTCACTGTGCCATGTGTCCTTGAGACATGGCACGTGGAACTAGAACAGTCTACCCCAGTGAGCGAAATAAACCGTTCAGTACGACATTCCGAGCATCTGAAGAAGTCCGGTGCGTACAACGGCCAAAACGTTGTGATAAGTATGGCAACAATGATGAGGATGATAGTCCGAATTATGTAAATAGTGGGTTTTCTGTATACGCTGGCTAAAAAAAGTCGAAGGTTTCTCGACTAACACATCTAATATTGTTATACTGGAACACACCTATAATATGTAGTAGTAGTAAGAGTCGCTCAGGGAGTTGGTCGGTCAGTTAGTCGGATATTAAAGTATCAGCCACCACAACTGGATTACTGCGTCATTACCTATTATATCAAGTTCCTAACGTTTTGTACGTCGAACCTATTTTAGGACCGACTTAGTACAAATACAAGCCTCCACTGTGAAACCACTCTACAACAAATATTATTTTCAACTTCCATCGTAAATTGTAAGGTAAGGTAAGGTTATTTAAATATTGAAAAAAAAAATCTATTCGCCTCGCTATGTGATGAAAAAGAAGAGAAGGTATCATCACCATAGCGCACTTAACAGTATGGTTTAAGAACCTTATTAAACAATTGTTTCTCATAGAAACCTAAAAAAATATTGTTCATAAGAGTTCCCAGAGGATTACTCATCGATACTCCATCGATCTCCCGCTACATAGTATCATTGAAGCTGAACAAGACATCATCAGCTCAATAAAAACGTTCTCGGGGAAGGAAGGAGGTTGAAAGGAGCCTCGATATAAATAGTCAGAACAAATGTCAATAGTTTCACCTAAGAGTACATTAGTAAACAGGCTGGAAATATCGAATGACACAATATATTCAGTGTCAATAGAATAATTTACGTATGTATGACGCAAATTGAAAAGAGTCTGGAATACAATATTCTAAATAAAATTTCACAACGGGATCAAGCATTTCAACAAGTTATCTTGTCAACTCCATGTTGGGCAGAGTCAACCATAGACAAAATTGGTCTTTTATATTTCAATGAATCATTCATACAAAAAGTAAAGTTAATGATATAAAATGGCGAAATCCTTTCTCGAACAAAATTTTAAAGTTGCATTAACCCACGAATCACTCGATGAGTGTTATGATCGTTGTTTTTAATAATTATAAGCTGTATAAGGTCTTTTTTAATATGCAAACTGTACATTCAACTGTAAATTCAATCATCGTCAGGCATGGGAATTATATTGTTTTTAATAAAATCCGGTATCATCCGAGACGAAAAAATTAAATGCGAATCGAAATATGTTTTTGTTTTAAATGATATCGGATTTTACTAAAAACAAAATAATTTCCATTACTGTAAAAAGCAAAAAAAAAAAAAAAAAAACTTTGTAAGAAAAAAGTTGTCTGCCTTCGACATCTTTGTGAATTTCGAGAAGAAATACAGAGGTATGATTTTTTCATGTGAGAGAAATTCTATTTTTTATTGTTTTAAGAACTGAAAACAGAAAGATGCGAAAACGTTCGGAAACTGAGAAAAAAGTCGAATTTGCTTTGTTCGGGTTATGGTCATATTCAGAAGATTGTCTTCGGTTTTTGTCTGAAAACATTAATCAAAATAATCAACACAATTAATAAAAAGTAAACGGAAACAGTGGTCACCGGACCTTTGTAAAGGGGGAACCTCACTGTAAAAAAAAAAAAACAAACCCCAAAACAACAACAACAAAAACTATAATATAGTTTCCACAATAAGTAGTCTCTTCGAGTTATTAGTATGCTGAGTCACCAATAAAAGGCAGCATAAAAGATTAGTGGAAAATTCGCTTTGCAGACATTGTCCAAAGTCAAAAACATTTGCATAGCACCATAAATTTGGTATTGTGTGTGTGTTTGTGTGTGTGTACTTCGATTAGTAGGGCACAAAATTAAAAAAACATGGACACACAGTGATAAGCTGAATTCATTACAGAATCTATACTACAATAGTGAGAATCACGGTGTTTCAAATCTCTAAAAATAAAATCGCATGAAACATGATAAAACAAACATAAAAAACTCATAACTAAAAAATCATTACAGTGACTATCACAAAGACTTCTAATTTCTTTCTTTCATGATAATGACTGAAGCCAGTCAAACGCTTGGAATCCTAACAAGAACAAACAACAAACTGCGAAGAGTTCCTTTTCATCTTTACCATCAAGATATTGAAACGCATCCGCAAACACAAATAAAAAAAACATTAAAAATATAATTGACATAATTTGATTCTTTATCATTAGCAAATCATTTGGGAATGAAGATATTTTCCAAAGAATTAATGGATTTTTATTTATTAATCCGCCGAATGTTTATCACTTAAAACGTTATTTTTAGTGGATACCCATATTTGAGTAGACGCCCCGTTTATTTTACTGGATATATTTATTTTCGTCTACCGTACTAAATAATCGAGAAATGTTATTAAAGATAAATATGCGCCAGATTCGACGTGCGATCGGCGAGGCTAAATATACATTATATATATATATATATTAAGAAGGATAGATATTCTATGTCTATTGTATTTATAAATCGCCTTTCGCAATAAATAAATAAACAGAAATCAAGGCTGTATCCGAACTTTCGACTCGCACAAGTCATCTTCAGAGGTGTGAAAAAGTCAAGTGAAGGAAAGAAAATATCAGTTATAAATTCCAACGAACTTTTCACTTCACACTAGTTACTTTACTTTTCCTCACCCCCCTGAATATGACTCGGCCTCTGCCTTGATTTTAGATTTTGTCTCTACAGGACCCATATTTATGAAAGGTAATTTGCAGTTTAGAAAAAAAAAAAAAAAAAAAGACGGATAAATTCATTTTCCATAAAATTTCTTGAGAAGAAAAATTGCTTTCTAATTATACGATGTGTGTGTGTTTATGTGTGTGTGTTAGAAAAGCCATTTTGAATATTTAGAGAATTGGTTATGGGTCAAAAAACACGCAAGCGGGCAGATATTCATTTGGCTATAAGTCGCAACTGAGTATGTGTACCGTGTGGCAGTCGAATTAATCATGAAAATGTGTTTACAATTTATTTCTCATAAATGTATGCAGTAAAATCTGCCGACTTTAGTTGTTTCGGTTATACCAATTTTATTGTGAAAACATTTAAATTGCATAACAAAATGCAACATTAAACAATCTGTCATATTTGTTTATATTTCTAAAATACCAAATTAAGTAATTGTGAAAAAAATTGGAGAAAATCAATTTGAAAATTTCGAAAACGAGCATGAGCAAAAAAAAAAAGAAAAAAAAAAGAAGATTTTCTGAAACAATATAAAAGGAATTTTTAATGATTTACTGAAGTGTATCTTGTGAGGTAAATAAATTTAGTTACGTCAATCAAAACTGTGACGTTTCCTTAGTGACATCTTACACTCCAATATTTCCTAAATTATCACATAATTCTTCTAGGTTAACCTACGTCACATCGGGGTGGTTTCCTGTGGAGCCCTCCCCTTAGTTAGGTTAGACAAGCTTTTGTGTACCTAGTTAATGTGAGTAAGAGTTGTTTCTTGCCTGTTCCCGGCTGCCTCTTTGGTTATGATCCAAGTTGAGATTCCCAACTTCCCCAGTTTGTTTCGGCTCCTTTTTATCTCGACTGGGTCAGCTTTTTATTTCTCATGTCCGTATGTTTCTTATCCTTTCCCACTCCCTTAGTGAGAGAGCCTCTTGATTTTGTCCAAGGGGCAGAATACAGCGGCCTCTCTTTTTTGAGGGTTGGGCGGGCCCTACTAACATCAGTTATGTTTAGTTTACTTTGTGTCTATATTTACTTTGTTTTGGTGTTCATTTTCTCCCCTCTCATTCTATTGATCCATAAATCTTTAAGTATATATTTTATAATCAGTTGATTTTTTATGGCATGGGGGCGCGTTTTATAGGTTCCCCCTTGAGAAGATGTGGTATTATGGTGTATGGAGATTGAATAGTTACAGACGAGTTCTAATGGTGAATGTGGAAATTGTAATGTGTGAATGGGTTGTGAATCAGATTAGCATGGTATAAGATAGTTAGTGATGACCAGCCTCAACCCCTTCCCATTTTGGCCTTGTGCCGCAATTGTATTGTAAATACAACAAATAATAACGATCACATAAATTATTCAGTCTTCGCATTTGTGCACAAAACGGTTTAAGCAGATTTTATTGTCTACGTCGAAATGAATGCGCCATTGATGTTATAATTGCACAAAAAGGGATAAGCATGAAATACAGGAGATGAATATTTAATATGATCGCTTTGAGTAACATTTTACTGTTAAGTCATAGTAATCTTTGAAGCATTCAGTGACTGAAAGAAAAAAAACAGGTAGAAAATCAAACAATACTTGCATGCTATTCCAATATCTTTGATAATGTCAGACTTGTTCGTTGTAATTGTATAAGATTTCATGCCCTTCTTATAACTGGTAATTAGCCAGAACAAAATATAATTTTAAGTTGTTTTATATCAGCTCAGTCATGGTGTAGTGAGCAGAATTGTATTGTCAGTCTAGAAGACAAAACCATCAGGATATTCTCTGTGGAACGGTAAAAATTAATTCCCAGTGGCTTATGTTTGCTTTTTTTTCACATTCAAATGCCCGTGAGAATGTGTAGGTAGGGTGACGGATATCAGTACAGAAAACGAAATCGGTGTCATTCTTCGTTTTCATTTTTTCACCAATGCCTCTTGAAAAAATTCTCTTCTTTTGTCAGCTATGGATTTAATTGCAAGTTAGACTAGGGTATCTAGCATTGTGTGGCAACCAGTCGACGAAAATGAAACTCTGAATTCAAAAGCGTTGAAATAGCATCCGAAAAGGATTCCATAGAGAATACAAGATATCAATTCCGGGATAGTATAAAAAAGGAAAACATCCTGAAGGGACATAATATTAAAATAACCGTGACATCAATATAAGATTTTATATATATATATTGCTCTAAAAACGTTAAGCTGAATATCATTGGGCATAATTAAAAAAATGAAGGTAAAAAAAAAAATTAATGGGAAAAACTAACAGGTTTCGCTCCCGCTTTTCAAAGTTTTTAATCGGGAGAAAAGTATTCTGTACCACTAAGAATCATATATATATATATATATATATATATATATATATATATATATATATATATATTTACAGATATAAAATTATATATATATATATATAAATATATATATATATGTACATAATTACATATATATATATATAATTATATATATCTAATTTTATATATAACTATATATATATGCATATATAATTATATATATATATATAATTATATACATATATATAATTATATTCATATATATAATTATATATATATGTATATAATTATATATATATATGCGTTTGTGTGTGTGCGCGCACGTGTGTGTGTGTGTGTGTGTGTGTGTGTGTGTGTGTGTGTGTGTGTGTGTGTGTGTGTGTAATAATCCGCTGGTATATAATCCAAGTGAATCCTAATATGAAATATTAAAACTGATCCACAAAAAGAGCTCAATATATCATTTATAACAAAGCATATAAATTCCATACAATAAACATCCAAAATGACCTCATTCGAATAGCTATTTCGGCCCACATGACTTACTTGTAGGTCTTATCAACTCAGAGGTTTGAAGAAATAAAATAAAATAGGGGCTTAGAATTTAAAGAATAAAAGAAGCTCTCTTCTTTAACGGTTTAAATTTTAAGCTCCCATTTTCTTTCTTGAACTATCTGAGTTGATCAGACCTGCAAGTAAGTCTTGTGAGCCAAATCAGCTATTCGAATGAGGTAATTTTGGATTTCTATTTTATGTGACACACACACACACACACACACATATATATATATATATATATGTGCGTGCGTGTGTGTGTGTGTTAAATAGAGGAACACTTAGGTCGCTAGATAAACGCCTGACCATTGTCCGATGTAATAAATCTTTCAACGCAAATTCAAGCTAATATTACTTTGTCTTCAGAATCCACTGTTTTAACATACATCCCAACCCACATCAGAAATGTCATCAGATGTCCACCCGCTACTAATTTGCAAGTACACACATGCACAAATAGGCTTACATAATCGAATATTTGTAATATCGATAAGGACTCTTATCAACTGTCGCTACCAATCACTTCATAAATTCATTTCATTTGCGAATCTGTGAATGTGAGTGGAGAATCAATTTTTATTAAGGTATTACAAACGTGCCAAGGATGAAGAGTGAAGATGTTTAGATTGAAATATATTATGAGGGCCTCTTTTATGGTTATTTTCTAAGCGTAGCTTAGATGTGGCATAAGGATCGAAGTCACTTTTTAATCGTAACTGATCTAGCGAGATAAGCTTGCTAACCATTACACCACATTGAAGTGCCCAAAGGGCCTCTTTTATGTGCGTGTGTATGTGCATGCGAGAGTGGCAGTAAGTGAGACTTTGAGAGGTCAAATACTTTTGGCAGTTTACACAAAGTAGGGACTGAATGTAGGGGCAGAAAGTGATATTTAGCCCCCCCCCCACCACGAGGACTACATGTGGCACAAGGCCGGGTTTAACGTGGGATCTCCGAGTCCGTAGGCTCGGCCAAAAATATTCCCTCTTTGAACTCACATAAACAGGTTCAGGGGCAGTCAACCACCCCGAACGAGACTCTGCCCTTCGGCGGAGCCTCGTCTGGGTTCCTCTCCGCCCGAAGGCAGAGAGTTAGACTGTTAGCCAAGTTAGAAAGTAGGGACAGAGTGTAGGGATTAGAAGTAGGGACTGAAAGTAAGGATTGGAACAAAATATTGAGTGGCAGAGTGAGAGTGGCAGTGAGTGAGAGTGTGAGAGGCCAAATACTTTTGACAGTTTACACAGAGTAGGGACATAAAGTAGTGACAGTAAGTAGGGTCATAATGTAAGAACTGGGTGTAAGGACAAAAAGTAGGAACTGGAACAAAATATTGTACTTTCAATGAATGACATAATAATTTTTTATTAGAATCTTTACGCCAACAAGTAAAAAAAAAACAACAAACTATAACACTATACTAAATACTAAATCTATATATAATACTAAATCTATAAACAATGCCAGCACAAACATATATGCACGTATATGCATAAATACATACATATATATATATATATATATATATATATATATATATATATATATATATAAAAGAAAGAGGTTGTAGTGGTTCCAACGAGAGAAAAGTATGTATATTAAAAAGAAGAGAAGAGAGGTGCCGCAAACGTTTTTGATTGTAATGTGGATTTTTTTAAAGAAAATATTATGCGTTATTTTCCATAATTTTACTACACGTGTTTCTGGTCTCGTGACCGTCTTCAGGTAAAAGTGGAGATTTCAACAAATTTTTCCTTATGTTTTTCAATGTTAAACATTCTCGATATGAGACGTTCTCTGTTTTTGCGTTAGTCATCCGAATTTCTTTCTTGAATTGGCAGTGAAGTGTTCTGCGAAGGGTCATAAAACAATTAAGGTTCGTCCAAGAGAAATGATGAATTACTTATCGGCATTTTATCTTTTAATGTTTTTTTTTTTTTGACCCCTATGTGTTCTTGGATATATATATATATATATATATATATATATATATATATATATATATAATCGCAATCATCCCAAGCAAGACAGTAATGGCACTAAAACGCAAGAGGTTACAGAGTGTGGAAATATTAGGAACAGAAACATTAATGATGTGCAGGAATAGAGGAGATTAATCAGGTGGACAGTAGGTAGCGATTGAGATTGCATTTAAATTTTTGAAGATTAAGTTGGCTGGAAAGCATAGAGCCAGAAGGAAGTTCGACAAGCGAGAAATGCAAGAAAAGAAACCGTTAGCATAGAACTTACGGTTAAATCTCGCCAGCTCAATTGTTAATCGATGAGGTCTCTACGCCAGTCTAGTACTGCTATTAAATTTCAAAAAGTCTAGGTACCATATCTAAGAGATCATCTAAATAATTACCATGAAAGTATTTATAAAAAAGACATAGAGGGGCTACCTTACTGGTGGGAAAGTGACTGAAGCCTAGCTGCCAGATCAGTAACAATAATATTGCTGATACTTTCGATCTTAGCAAGGAGCTTAAGGTAAATAATATGGGGATCGGACCATATGTGGCAGCAATATTCTAAGAATGAACGAATTTTAAACTTATAAATATATAAGATGGATTCTGGAGAGAAAAATGGTTTCGTCAGAACCGACTTTCTTAACAGCTGACGTCAATTGCTTAAATGTTATTTTTAGTGGATACTCCTATTTAAGTAGACGCTCCATTAAAAAAGAAATTAGACAGTATTTATTAAAATATGAATTGCTTTTGAAATAATAAAACTATGTCTAAAAATAGAACCCATTAATTATTTAGAAGTATAATAGGCACCCGTTTATCTCGCGAGATAAAGGTAGCACCCTGTTTGGTCCAAATTCAGTCTTAGTGAAACTGAACTGGCCTCTCCAGGGCGCAGGTCTGGGCGATGGTATATGGAAGCCGTGCGCTGTCTGAGACTACATGGCCCGTCTCTCGGCCGTAGCGACAATGTCTAAAGGACCACCATTGTAAGGTTGCTTCCCTCTGCGCTTTCTATAAATCCTTTCATGGTAATTGTTCGGATCAGCTCTTCGCTGTGGTACCTAGACTTTTTAAATTTAAACGCAGTATTAGCCTAGCGACGGGGTCTCAGCAATTTACAATTCTACATATCTATAAGTCTGCCATATGATCCAATCCTCCTGCTATTTATCTATAGTTTCTTGATAAAATCCATAAAGAATCATCATTATTATTGATCCTGATGTGACGTCTCAGCTTCAGTCACGTTCAAACCGCCGTAAGGTTACCTCCCTTTGCATTTTCTCTAAATACTTTTATAATAATTATTCGGATCAGTTCTTCGCTACCGGTACCTAGACTCTTTGATTTGAAGCAGCAGTACAAACCTGGCAACAAGACCTCATCAATTTACAGTCGAGTTCTATGCTAAAAGATTCTTTTCTGGTACTTCTCGCTTGTGAAACTCTCTTCCGTCATCATGCTTTTCCAAATAACTGCAATTTTTAAAAAACTTAAATGCAATGTCAATAGATATCAACTGTCTTCCTGATTACACACTGTATTTTTTCTCGTTCGGTAGCAACGCATATATTTCTAACTCATCCTCATCGAGTAACTTTTTGTGTCTCAGTAGCTTTACTGCCTTGCATGGAGTGAACAGGATAAAACCCTCACCAAAACAGGGCATTACATTTGGTGACAGATTGACTACAGGAGTTGTCAGAAGTTTGTCAGCTTTGAAACAAATCGCCGTGCGCGTATATATATATATATATATATATATATATATATATATATTACATATAGAAATATCTATATATCAATATACGTAAATATCTATATCTATCTATATATATGTGTATATATTTATATTTATAAATATCTATATTTATCTGTATATATATATATTAATATAAATATCTATATATATAAATATCTATATATCTGTATATCTATATATATGAATATCTATCTATATATAAATCTCTCTCTCTCTCTCTATCCATATATATATATATATATATATATATATATATATATATTAATGCATGTTTCATTAAATAATATAGACTAGTTTTGTCTATTCATTTTAAGAAAGACGCGCTTTTCGCTTCCGCGTCTCGTATACACGAGTTAGTCGTTGCTTTGGAATTTTTCATGCAACAAAAACAGACTTGGTTGACATATTGAAATGTAATTGTCATCTTTGATAATGGCTTATGTAAGCCGAAAGCTTAGATAGGATTTAAACATGTATCAATATGGTGATTTCCTTTCGTCTTTCAATGATAATGTTATTAAGCTTTCACGCAATATGAAAGGAACTTAAAATAAATAGACAAAACTTGTCTATATTATTTAATGAAACATGTATTAATGAAAAATTGCTACCTAAATATACACATATATATATATATATATATATATATATATATATATGAGGATTTTTTTCGAACCTATCAAGAAACTTTCCCGTCACCTCCTACTCTCCTCAAAAAAGACGAAGAGATTCTTGAAACAATGCTGAATTTCTTTGCAGGATCAATTGCACTCCGTGTCACACTTTCCCGAAGCGATTTATTGCTTGCCAAAATGAAGAATCCGCCTCCATGATGTCGACCAGTTGAAAATATTGTTTCAATTAAGTTTCGTTTCTATTTCTTTTGTTGACTGTCTTCTCATCATATTTATAAAAAGTATCAACCCGCATATATTATGTGGCTATTTCACTTTTTAACAAGTAGGTGTAGAACATCCATGGATACAACAGCATTTGTATTGGCCTTTCTTATTTCTTCTCTAACCGCTCCCGGTCATGGTAGCATTTTCATACGAACTTGGGACGGTGATCGACCAGTTACACCATGACAAATCACACAACGCAACAAATGTAAGCATAACATGAAGAGTCACGGTGTGTTTGGACGTAGTTTATTTATTTCACAATCCAAATGTACAATCGACACACAGAAAAAGCTCGTTCTACCAAAATTACAAGTCTTTGTAGGATTTTTCCCAAAAGTCAAGTAGGATTTGGAGATTAGACAGCATTTCCTTTTTTTTGGATAATTCTTCCACGTTTGTTTGCCGAATCTACATTAATCCATATAAATTACTTCCGGAAAACTTTGAAAGTGAAAAGAAGAAAGATTTTGTTGAAATAAATTTAAAATTTCGTAGGTCAATTATTCTCACCCAAATCATATGCTATTAATAATTCTAAACCGGACGCCAGCATTCAGTTATCAAAATCCGACATTTTTAGCAATATGGGGCTGTTCAAATAGACACTGTTGAGATTTTCTCGGGCAATTAATGAAAGAGAACTTGGAGTAATTAACACTCACGCTACATATTGAAGGCAAGAGAGAGAGAGAGAGAGAGAGAGAGAGAGAGAGAGAGAGGGGGGAAAGTAGCGAATAATTTTGTGTAAACTATTGGCAGAAAAATAATGAAAGAATTTTAAATTAAATAGCGTTTTCGTTTCATCTAATAAATAATTGTTCCAGGTTTCTTTGAAGAATTTAAATTTATATATAAAAGTCACTCTTGAAAAAAAGTTCACAATGGACGAAGAAAAAATATTCGAAATTTATTTTTAATTCCATCGACTCACCTAAAGAATACATTATATGTCGTGTTTTAACAGATGACGCAAATTGCGACAGTGAAATCCGAAGGCGAATTGGAATAGCGAAAGATACCGTTCAAAAGCTAAGTATAGTATTAAGAAATTGGAAAATTTCGTCAGAAACAAGGAAAACGTGCTGAACTATTATGTAATGTCAGTCAATTTATTTGGTACTGTGTGCTAGTCAATCGCTTCACAAACGCTTGAGGCAACAGACATGTGGTTCTACAGAAAGATGATGAGAATAACATGGATTGAACTTGAACATGGTAAAAACTTGAAGGTTGGTCACGTGATCCTTTATTTCATCGAACAAAATGGCCATTTACTTCAGTCGAGGAAGCTATCTGCCTAGCATTGCCGTGTCATCACCACACCGACTGCATCTATAGGTGTGTAGCCCAGTTGAACTCATTTTGCTGGATGATCTTTGACTCTACAAGAAAGTTCATCTGCTCTTTGAGAGGTGTTAATTTTAATCCTACTGGGTGTTTCATCACTTTTCTCTCCAGAAGAACCTAGTTTAGTTATCTCTGATCCGACTGTACGATAAGTAGATTTTTCTCTTGTCATGTTAATATACATCATTAGAGGTACATAACGATAGCAAACCTCATTTAAAGTCATCACTGATCCTCTGATTTAAATCTCTTGTCTATTTAGCAAAATCTAAGAGCAGATTACTTTCAGAATATTCGTCTCAGCATTCTTAATTTTATTCCTACTGTTGTCCTTATGGTTCTAATGCCTGCATGCGCCATCAATGTAACCATAATGGACTTAAAGGTGTTCCATCTATTGTTCAGTTCGTAAATATGTCTTCGTAAATGGCAGGCAGGTGTTTGCCTTTAGCTACTGTTTCGTGCCGAGAGGAATTTTATGTGCGACCGGACAGTCTTTGTGCCGTGTATTTATGAGAAGTACATACTCAGTTGGTCAGTCTAATTCCCGTTTCCCGCCCCTTGCAATTTGTTTATGGTTGGAGGTTATTTGATAATGAAACGAGTTCAGGATGCGTGGTAGTATTCGGCTCTGGGGTTGAACAATCTAGGATTGGGATGGAAGGTTGTAAATTGAGTGAGGATCTATCCAGGAGGAATTTCATGATAATTACATCTACCTCAAGAAACACACACACACACACACACACACACACACACACACACACACACACACACACACACACACACACACACACACACACAAGCAACAACAACAACAACAATTATTTAAAATAGACGCGTACGTACGCAGAACGGTGTAATCATTGGCGCCTTCATATAAACTATGGAAGCCGACCTTCATATAAACTATGGAAGCCAACCTTCATATAAACTATGGAAGATCGCCTACTTTTGCAACATTATCAGATAGCTTATCATGCTACCCAATTTACTCGTGATCTTCTCGGCTGCTCGAATATTGTGTCCTTATGCCAGACTAAACCAAACATATTAATGAGTGAGTTGCGTATGAGGTAATCGCTAGCGATCTTGTCTTGCAGACCATTACTACGATGTAGCGAGTTCACTTCTCACTGTGCCTTAAAATTATCTAAGATTAATAAATATCTTTTTAATACTACTTTTTACACAATACAAAACCAAAGAGCAGAGGTTTATTGAATGAAATTATTGTAAGACCTTAAGATAATTACATAGGAAATGCATATTATGAGGTAATGCAAGATAGATAATGGTTGATTCGATAATTGAAGACGGTAAGATTGAAAAAAATCGAAAGTATCCATAGAGTAACAGAGAAAGAAGCTTCTTCCTTACTAATGAAATACGAGCAGAATCAGGATAAGATGACCCTGTGTACGTGGCGTGGCGACTTCTAGCTGCGAATGTCTGAATTGATGGAACTCATAAATGTAACTCTTCCGATCATTTGCTATAGAAATAGTGAGATAGCAGTGAGAAGCTAGCAACATTTTGTCTGTGCGGAAAGTGGTTGTAGGGTGGAAAATAATTAATCACCTACAAGGCTATGTAATAGCTTTTGAATTCTTTACGAGTATAATTCAGAGATTACACTACAATCTTTTATTAAAAGGAAAACATTAGTAAATTTTTAGAAATACTTTGTATTTAGCAAACCAGACTGTCATATGTTTCTGTTCTCAAATGAGACATACACGAATTCTAAAACTGTTGCGTTCACTTCACATTACAAACGTTGGGAAAGGCATGGATTCGTCTCTCCCTGTCAGCTATAGTTAAAATAATAATTCGGTCTTGGTTCTCTAGTCTTGGTAAATCTACCATTCCAGGACAAATTTGGTTTCAAAGATATGGAGAAAGCAACGGGAGACCAGATCCTTAAATTTCTCCAGGCTAGCTATAGCAATTCAAAATTTACAGATATTATAAAAAAGAACGTTCAAATTCCGCTGGAGAGCTCGTATTTTCTGTAATAAGATTTCTCATATATTCAGGCCGGTAGACAAAAATAAATAAATATACTGTTTGATAAATAAACGGAGCGTCTACTCAAATACGAGTAACCACTAACAATAACGTTTAAAGTGACACAATCTGTCGGATTAATAAATATAAAATCTATTACATCTTTAGAAAATGGCTTTATTTATGTTTGTTTACGAAACTGAGCAGATATGAAAATTTCGAGAGCCGATGACAAAAAGAATTTCGATTAAAGTCACTATTTAGCATTGAGAAATATCAAGACTACAATAAGTTTGTTCACTAGTATAAAATGTTTAATATGACAGGAAAATTATTATCGACTTATGGAACAACTGAAAACCAGGTTGTATATAAAATTCCAATTATGGACTGAGAGATTACGAAACGGCAAAGAACTATCAAGAGGAAAATTATTGAAATCTTATAGATTTAGAGATCAAAGATTGTTTAAAACCGTATTATTTGGCAATGTACAGATATTTATTTATTGAAGAATGAGTTTTTTTTAATCAATATGAAGATATAAAACAGGCATTAGGAAGCTGGACCAATATACAATTAGGATATTGAAGCAACGCATAATCAGTATTTATCATGAAAGAGTAATCTTGTCAATTTTGTGAATATGAAGAGAAACGGCATACAAAAAAACAACAACAAAAAACAAACAAAAAAAAAACAAACAAACTAACCAAAAAAAAAAAAAAAAAAAAAACTGCATAGAATGCGATTCAAGATTGAAGAACAAAGAGTTGCAAGAAGACCGATAAAAAAAAGGAAGAATTACTATGTTGAAAATACATTAAAAAAGCAATAATATTGAAATTTGGGAAGTGTAAAAAACCATGAAAAAAAGAAACAAAACAAACGATATTTTCTCAGAAAAAAAAGCAATTATTGCTTGGATAATTCAATGAGTCGGGAGGGAATTAATAGAGCTCTAATGACACGTGGAAGATTGTAGGGAGGGTGTGAAAAAAGGAGGCGGGAAGGAGAAGTAATAAGGCAGAGGTCGGAGGAGAACGATAGAGAGAAGAGAGGTAGAGATGGAAATGGAATAAAATTAAAAAAAAAAATGATTAGAAAGAGGAAAAAAGAAAGCAAAGATCTGAAAAGAGAAAAAGAAGAAAACTGGATGTTGAAATGAAAATAGACGAGGGGAAAAAACGAGTGGAAAAAGAGAAAAATTAAAAAAAAAGGTAAAAAGTGAGAAATATATAAAAATAGAAAATGAAGAAAAAAGATGTAGCCATAAAAGAGAGCGAGAGAGAGAGAGAGAGAGAGAAAGAAGGAGAGATAGATAGAGTAAGATAGAGATATATAAAGAAAGAGAAACAGTGAGAGAGATAGATAAGAAGAAAGGGTGAAGAAGAATAGGAAATAGAAAAGGGAGCTGAAAATAACAGATAAAAAGAGCTAAGGGAATTCTAAATATAAAGATATTTCACATAAAGAAAAACAAAGGCAAAAGATCATGCAGTTATCGATAGATAAATAGATAGATAGATAGATAGAATGAGATATAAAGAGAAAGAGTGAAATAGATAGATAAAAAGAAAGAGACAGAGAGAGATAGATAGAGAAAGAGTGAGATAAAGAGAGAGAAAGAGAAATAGATAGCGATAGATAAAGTGAAAGAAAAAGAGATAGAGAGAAATAGAAAGAGATAGCTAGATAGATAGATTAAGACAAGCAGAGATGAAGCGAAAGAGAGAGAGAGAGAGAGAGATAAAAAGAAAGAGAGAGATAAAGAGAAAGAGAGCGATAGACAGACAGACCGAGAAAAAAAAAAAAAAAAATAATTGGCAAGTTTTTATATTGGCGCTGATTATGTGAAATTACGAAAACAAAATAAAGGCTGACAGTAGAAATATTTGAAAAAAAAAAAAAAGAAAAAAAAAGAAGACATTTATTTACATCATCTCATAAAACAAAATAAATATATACAGGGTCTGATCAGAAAGTATATCTCCATTTAAAATTCTTTTTTATTTATGTCACGTGTCCATTCTGAACGTGAGCAAATAATGTTTACACTTAATATTAAAAATGTTACTCTTCACTCTTGCATGGAGTATTGCTGCCATACATGGTCTGGTGCCCCTTCTGTTTGCTCAGGGTTCTTGATAAGAAACAGAGACGGATAAGCAATATAATTGGCCCTGATCTGGCAACTCGTCTGCTGTCGCTCTTTCACAGCGTGCCGTCGCCTCTCTCTGTCTTTTTTACAAATACTTTCATGGTAATTGTTCCGATAAGCTGCTTCGCTGGTTCCCAGACTTCCTGAATTCAAGCGTCCTACGAGGCTGGCCTCCCGCTCTCACCCTTTCACTGTTGAAACTGTTAAATGTAGCCGTCTCTTCTACTCCAATAGCTTCATATCTCGCACCTCTCGCCTGTGGAACTCCTTTCCCTTTTTCTTTTTTCCCTGATAGCTATAATCTCCAACTATTCAAATGTATTGTCAGTCGACATCTCCAGTTGCCTTCATCTATCCACTATCCTTCTCATCCTTTCCTCTATCACTCCTATCTGCTCTCGCTCTAAGTCCTCTGTAACCCGTTGCGTGCTAGTAGCTTCCCGCCTTGCTTGGGGTGAAATGCTTAAGAAAAAATTAAATCAGTAATTAAAGCCCTTATTTTTATTGGACTAACAGTATAAAGTAAGGGAGAATGAATTATGATTAAGAAAAAAAATGATCTAACTAAAAGGTAGTCACATAGTTTGTTCGAAATAATAATTATAATTTTTGTCGGTGCTTTTTCATTGGCCGGGAATTGACGAATCAGCAATTAGCGAGAAGGCGAGAATTTCTTTTTTACTGATTTTACAGAAGGATACTGAGAACACCTTGGATTGAACATATAATAACGAAGGCGTTTTCAGGAAAATGTAAACGAAAAGGGCACATACTCAGAATCCTAAAGGGACAGTGGACATTTCTCAGGCACATCATGAGGAAGGAGGACTTGGAGAATTTGACACTCACAGAACATATTAAAAAAAGAAGGACAGGGGTAAGTAATGGAAATACGAGCTTGTGTATATGGTTTTCAGAACAGGAGATTAGGTGGCTTAACAAAAGGACAAACTTTAAGGACTACAAAAAACAGGAAGTTGTAGGGAGCCCTTATCACCCACGGTTTGGAGGGACGTGGCAGAGAGAAAAAGATGATCTATCCATCCATCCATATTTATGTATGAGTATTTAATAAAACCATTCTTCTTTGTTTAGTCTCCGGTTCTTTCGATATTCTCTCTATGACTTTCATAATTCTCGGCTATTTTGAATAAAGACATTACAACAGATACATTTTATAAACAAATTAGAACCTAATATTTACCTAAAAACATTATCATTAATTTAAAAAAGTATTTTTTTTATTTTTCCTATAATAAAATTCGAAAAATTACATCCAGTAACGGCAATGGCGTAATTGACCGTTTCCCTATAAAGAAATTTTCGCTTTTCATTGACAGGAAAGTTTGCGTTACTATCGTATGAAATTAATAAAGTATTAGATTTTCGTTACAATAGGCTTCTCAAATCCATTGTTATCGCTCTTTATCGTATTTATGGAAGTTTCTTTCCTAATCTTTTGTTTAAGGCTGTGTGGAAAGTCAACATCTTCCTTATACCATTATTTTCATAATTTAGTATAGGAAAGAAGGAAATTGGAGATGTTGGGCTCGGGCTAAGATTGGTATGTTTTTTACGGCTTATCAACCTTATCAACTAATTTAGAATAATATTTTTAGATTGTAAACATTTTTTGGAGATAATAATAATTTACTGATACAAGCTCAACTAATTAACCCATAGCTGGGGGAAAAGAGGTAAATTCATACCTATACCAAGGGTATTTACGCGTAGATGAATATAACGAACCTGACTGGAATTGGAACTTTACTCTCCGATTTCCAATTTGGAGCCGTTATCCATTACATCCAAGCTTACAGCACGTTCAAGCTTACAGCACCTGGTATTCCCAAGCGGCCACCCATCTAGTTACAGACCAGGCTAGACATTGCTTAACATCGTATGAAAAAACGGTTTTTCAACGTGATATGGCCGTAAGCAGGCTCAGGCTAGTTTTGTTCAATACTGCAAGATGGTATGAAGGAAATTCTTCTTTTTTATGTGCTGTGTTCCGTCATGGCGTAGGCGATCATGGCTCTTCACAACTTCCTGTCCCTCACAGCACTTAATAAACTTTGACTTTCTGTTATTCTTCCTAAACCCTCTTCTACCATCCACTCATGCGTTGTCTTTCGCTGTCCCTCTTGCTCCTCTATCTGTCCCGTGAGTATCAGATTTTCCAAGCCCTCCTTCCTCATTATATACCCCAGAAGCCTCATCTGTCGTTACTGATGTTAAGTATTAGTTTCCTTTTTCCTTTTTCGTTTTCTCGTCGTTGCTCATATGTTTAGTCTACAGTATCCTCAGGATCCTTCTGTAGAACCATATTTCTGTTGCTTCAAGTCTCCTCTTCATCTTTGAGGAGAAATTAGCCTGAAAACACGAGTCATGTTCTTAAATAGCCTCGTTAGATCAATGGATGTCATGCATTGAGTTAGAAATACCTACATATATTAAGAATGTGAATTCGTTAAATTTGTAGATATTTCTTTAAATGTTATCATTTTGGGGGAAAAGGAATAACGCTTAACCACCAAAATCCTCCTCCTTTTTCGAGTCATATCCCTTCAGGATGTTGACGATCATGGCTCTCCACAATTTCCTGTACTTTGTAGCTCTTAATAATTTTTTTCTTTTTGTTTTCTCTCCTAAAACTTTTTACATTTACTCAAGCTCGCTAGGTATGTTATGTGTTGTTTTCTTATGTCTCTCTCGTCTTCAAATTGTCCTATGAGTATTAAATTTTCCAGGCCATCTTTTCTCATTATATGCCCAACTGACTATTCCTGATGTTAAGTATAAGTGTCATTTTTGTTTACATTTTATCTAAAACTTCGTCGTTGCACACATATTCCGTTCATGTTATTCTGAGTATCCTTCTATAGAACCACATTTCTGTTGCTTCAAGTCTCTTTTTTTATCTGTGAGGAGAGTATTCAGCATTCACTGCTAAATAAAAGGACTGATATTACGTAACAATTCAGTAATCTTTTCTTTGTTTCTAATATTGACCTGAGAATTTGAGTCATGTTCTTAAAAAGCCTCGTTAGATTTAAATTTGCATGTTATAAAAACATAATAAAGAAAAGGAGAAAAATGACATTTAACAGATCCCACGCGTCTGTGTGTGTGTGTTATCAAAGCTAAGCTTAGTTTTCTGCCTAGTGTAGATCGATTTCACTTGTTTGCGCTCTAATACTTATTAACGTACTTGAAGGTGATGATGTGGATTGAAGTCAATCTGCTAACTTATCTGCCACAATAGATGACTAAGCATTGCTTGACGGTGGACCTTCATGTAAACCAATCAATTCAAATTATCCTATAAATTATTACATCGACAGCATAGCCTGATACGTCCTTGATAGCATTTCTCAAGTCAAATGGGATTAATTATCAGTGTATACACGTTCCACAATTAATATGCTGCTGGTTGTTAATTATACGGTACGCGCAATAGTAATCCGTAGCTTATTGGAAGTGGTGGTTTCATGCCTTCTCTGATGTTTAATATGGTGTTTGGGATTTTTCCCAATTAACGGTGATTGTTCGGGCATTTCATCTTGGTTAGTTTAGTTTGTGGTATGCATCATGTTGTACACATCAGCTACCCTCATTTGTAACAGCACGAGCTAGCCGATGGGGCATATAATGTTAATTTCATGATGAACAGTTGCTGACTACCAGAAGATTGCGTGCAAACGGAGGAAACTAGTAGTAATTGTCGGCAAATGTACACCGGAAAATAAGGAAAAAAAACAAATAACATATATATATATATATATATGTTGTGTGTGTGTACACACTCATTGATAAATACACACACAGACACATACATATAACAACATACTATTTAATATTTACCCAATTGTATGGAAAGAGTGCTCAGTATCGGATACAGAGCAATTATACATATATGCAGTGTGGATATAGGAATCAGCATCATCATAGCTGCCAGTTACTCACTTCAATTCGATCTTCAGACTAACAGTGTGAAATTGACACTCACTATGCACCAGTGACACCTATGTCCACACGGGCATTTAAAGCGCGTGTGCGGGCACACACACACACACAGGATATATATATGATATATATATATATATATGATATATATATATATGAAATATATTTTCCTGTTTTTATTGTAATCTATAATATATATATATATATATATATATATATATATATGTATGTATGTTGACTCTTAACGTATAACACGAATTCGTAAATAAATCACGAAATTATAATTCAAGCGAAGGCGTTTTCACACTGAAAATCAGCCTGTAATCTATTTTCGTCCTAGAATTGAACTTCGACCACACGCAGCGGTAGAAATTGCCTATTTTAACGATAATCACAAAATATGGAAGCGATCCCTAAAAGCGTGTATCACAGTCGTTAGTGAACTAATTCTCATTTGTTTTTTCTATCGAGTTCCTATTTCATTGAGTCATCCAGATGCTACACCGTGTGGTGCAATAAATAGAGAATGGAATACCTGAACGCTAAACTCGGACAAAAGGTGAGCGAACATCTCGTGAAGCAATTGCCTTGAGTAGGCACTTTAGTCTTGGATGGATGTCCCGCTGCTGTAACCTTACGCAAAATTAAACAATAGAAATAATTTCAGGGGCTTCGTCCTAAAACAACGATAGGCAAGCTCGTCTCGCAGATCGTAACTGTCGTGGAATGTAATGCGCACCCCTTAAAAAGCGCCCAGGAAATGTTTCCCTCCTTGACTGGATCCCAGGTAATGTGCCCTTCTTGACTGGGTCCCAGGCAATGGTGTCTCCCTGATAGGTGCCCTGCTAATGTACTCTCACTAACTGGATTCTAGATAATACGCTCTCTCTGACAGAATCCCAGGCAATTTGCCTTCCTTGACTGGATCCCAGATAATGTGCCGTTCCTGACTGGATCACAGATAATGTGCCGTCTCTGATTATCTCCCAGTTAATGTACACTGCCTGACAAAATTGCAGATATTGTACTCTCCTCGACAGGATCCCAGGTAATGTACTCTCTCTGACTTGATCCCAGGTAATGTGCACTCCCTAACTTTGTCCCAGGTAATGTACTTTCCCTGGCTGGATACCAGGTAATGTACTCTTCCTGGCTGTAGCCCAGGTAATATGCTCTCTCTGACAGGATCTCAGGTAATGTGCCCTCCCTATCAGACAAACCCTCAAGGACAATGTATACAAGTTTAAATATCAGAAAAAATCCTTTTTTCTTATTCATGCATTTTACTGATGTAGAATAAGAAAATAAGTTGAATGTTGCGATCAAAATCTGCAAAAATAAGATGAAGGGAAAAATATTAAAAATTGAAAACGTTTTAATATTTTTGCAATGGTACAGATTCTTGGGATGCAGTAGTTGTTGTAAAATTCAAGCAGTGAAAATATTTGGATATTTTTGTTTTTATTTTAGGCACTTTTTTTGTATGCCTGTGGGGTTAGGGAATGTAAGAGAGATTCTGTCGAGCTCATCTCCTTAGCAGCCTTTGATACCATTCCTTTTCCCAATAAATGAGCTGGTCTCCGTGTATGCACCGCCCGCTCAGGCATGACGTTTCTGAAACCAAAGAGCTTCTCTTGCTTTGATTACTCGCCCGCAAGCTCATTTAGTGGTCCTTGGGCCTTCTATTGGGTGAACGATAACGAAACAAAATGATTTAGTCAAGAATTTGACATGTTCCAGAACAGAGCTCAGTTTTTGATATTCATAGTTCTATGTAATATCTTCTTTCCTTATTTTTCTCATTTCATTCCTATTTAAAACATGGCAGTGAGTAATGAACGATTGAAGAGGATACGTGAAGCAACAGAACTGTAGTTCTACAGAAGGATGCTGAGGATACCATGGACCGTACATATGAGCAACGACGAAGTTTTGGAGAAAATGTAAACAAAAAGGAAACTAATACTTAACACCAGGAAGAGAGAGTTGAAGTTTCTAGAGAACATAATGAGAAGAGAGGGCTTGGAAAATCTGATATTGACAGGGCAGATAAAGGGCAACACCGACAGCGGAAAACAATGCATAATTTACTTAGTGAGCTGGAGTAAATGGATGGCGGAACAGGGATTCGGAAAAATAACAGAACGACAAAGTTTATTAAGAGCTGCAAGGATCTGGGAATTGTGGAGAACCATGTTAAAATTTCGATCCGGGTCCTTTATTTAGTCCACTATATGTTCTAGTTCCCAATGGCGTTGGTTGAAGTAATCCACTGACTTGACCCAAAGAGTTGTGAGTTCAATACCTGGCCACAGCAGATGTGAACAAAAACTCGGAGAGTTGAGATACTAAAGGGAGATAACTGAAACTGAAACATCCAGCAAAAGGCATGACACGTGATACTAAAACAATCTATCCTCGTGGACTAAATAAAGAGGTCGATTCGAAATTCCGTCGTATATCACCTGAAGATGGCCGGAGCGTAAAACGCCCGAAACGTCGTTATTATAACAACAAAGACGAGTATAAGAGTCTGAACAATATAAATAGTGTAAATAGTTACAATACCTCATCTCAGAAATGTGAATATGACAATAAAGATGAAGACAATAGTCCGAACAATGTAAATAGTGTATCAATTATTGGTTTATAAAAATCGAAAATTGTTATAATAAAGCCGCTAAGATAGAAGGAGTTACTGAATGTTAGGAAATATGAGAAAAAATATTAAGGAGTGAGAACAATTCAATAAAAAGAATTAAAAAGACGATAACGATTGACATTGCATTTAAATCATTGAAAATCAAACTAGACTGGGGAGCAAGAAGCCGGAAGAGAGTTTCACAGGGAAAAATGTGATAAAAGAAACTGTTAGCATAGAACTTTTTTAAAAAAAAATCTGTAACCATTTGAGTTGTAAAAGGATGAAATCTTACCATCAATTCAGTAATGCGTTTAAATTCATGAAGTCTGAGTACCATAGAAGAAATTAATATCTATTTTAAAAAATACAAAAATGTGGCACAAGGCCATAAGGGTTCAGTTCGACATTCCAACTACTGAAGAAGGCCGGACCGTAAACGGCCGAAACGTTGTGATATACAAGGCGACAAAAATGAGGACAATAGTCCGAATAACGTAAATAGTGGATATCGTCTTTGTAATTTTTCTTTATTGTTTACTATTTTTAATTTATCAATGATCATATTAGGGAAAAGTTGATGGAAATGCTTAGCACGTAAGAGGACTTACACAATCTTTTTCGATAATAATGTTCAACATATTTTCTCTTCTTCACGCTATATTTAAATTTTGAACAGCTAAGAAATTGTACAAGATTAATTATCTTCAAGATAAAGTTGATGGCAAGTATTCTAACGCGAAGATGCTATCTATTCATCAACCATCGGATCGAATTTCTAATATGTCAGTCCATTTCTGAAACGCGTTGTGTGAATGCATTTCACACTAACGATTTTTAAAGAATAATTTTTTGGCTTTTAACGTTTTGTTATTTATAAATTTTTACTCTTTCCTTTTCGTCTCTTTAATTTTACATTGTTTTCATTGTCATTTACAGCTATTGCTTTTTTTTTAAGTATTTTTCTTTCTTTAAATTATCAGTACTTTTCTGTCTATTTTTTTTACAAGTTACTTTTTCTTCTTCGTTTTCGGCTTTTCTTTCTCTGATTTAAAATCTTTCCTTTTTCGCTCTCTTTTCTCTCTTATTCTTTTATTCAATTTTTCTACTTCTTTTTTCTCCTCTCTCTCAAATCTCTTCCTATCTTTCTCTTCCTGTAATCTCAGAGCTCTCTTCGTTTTCTCTCCTCCTGCTTATCCGTCTCATCCCTTTACACTTCAAATCGTTTTCTTACTCTTACATAATTTTTTCCCGCCTAAATTTTCAGCTGTGAAATGGGTTCGCGAACTCCTTTCACATAGAATTATCGCGGCAAGTCAAATCAGCGTGAAGTGGTTCCATCGTCCATTTTGGTGACGGTGTCTGCCAGATCTTGGAATCGTCATGCTGCGTTCATTGGCGCCAGAAACGAACTCATGTCAACAATTTGACAATTGGTGCGAAATTACTGGCATTTGAGCGTGGAATCTTCTACGCATGTGCAGGCTTGACAGTGATTATGAGCAGATAAAGTATGCGAAGTTCGCATACCACCATTAGCGTACATAAGTGTCGGCTGTTTATGAATGGAAAAGCGCAGATGCGAAACTTTTCATCAATTTGCAACGAATGCTTTTCACTGAAAGCGCCATCATAACTTTTTTTTTCTTGAGGATCTACTCTTGCTGTATTTCGACAAAAAGGGATTTGATGAGTTCTATCCAATATAATAAACCGTTATTTAGAAATGTTAGCTGAGTATGAAAGTAGATCATAAGAATGGAAATGAGAAACAGAAAAAAATATGACGCACCAGTAAATTAGTATTTTAAATTCTAGCTTTTAATATATCTCTCTCTCTCTTTATATATATATATATATATATATATATATATATATATATATATATATATATATATAAATATATATATATATATATTTATATATATACACAAAATAATCCTAATGAGTCAGGAAAAACTAGCTATTGCTACGCATAAAGAACCTATGAATTTATTATGCCAAAAATCGGAAATTCTTAGTAGGTGTAGGCGTAGCAAAAGCTGGTTATTAAAATAGTTTTTTGTTTTCGTCGGTGGCTGATCAATAAATTAGCATACCCCTTGTTGTTTACCCTATTTTTTTTTGTCACGTGGTTATGATTATATTTGGTTTTATCAATAAATACTGTTCCGTAATTTTCCTCTTTAGCCGGCTCTACCCTGAAGATCCGATTAGGTGAAACCTAGGTAGGTTTGCCTGGCTCCTTAGGATTATCTTAGATTTTGCTCTACTTAGTGTATTGAGCACTTTACGTAGTTGTCTTTTTACTCGTTTTTTTTTTCTTGGAGCTTAAACACTCGACAATTGTTTTCACCTTGTTTTAATGTTCTTGGTTCTTTCTTTTTTTATTTCCTACTTTTCCTCGGGTACCGATTTGTTTTACTGCAAGTTGAACTATCCGAGGTTTTTCCAAACGAGTACCACCATTTATATATGTACACACATTAAGCTGAGTTTTCTGACGGCACATCGTCTCATTAGAAGATATAACTGGGGGTGGGGGTTAAAATATCTATATTGATGCATGTTTCATTAAATAATATCGACAAGGTTTGTCTATTTATTTTAAGTAAATTCCTTTCATATTGTCTGATAAGCTTAATACCATTATCATTGAAAGATGAAAGAAAATCACCATATTGATACATGTTTTTTTTTAATCCTATCTAAGCTTTCGGCTTACAGAAGCCATTATCAAAGATGAGTTTCGCTTCCGCGTCTCGTATACACGAGTTTGTCGTTGCTTGGAAATCTCCCATACAACAAAAATAGACTATCATTATTGTCTTGTCCGTGTATTGTTTAATATATTGAAAGGTAATTGTCATCTTCGATAACACCCATCACCTGAGAACAGGTGCCAAGAGCAAAGATTTCGTGACCCGTAACCCATGTACTGTAGCAGTGGTTTCTCTTGGGAATGATATCCTGACGGAGCCGATCCCTCTTCAGACCAGACTTTTAATTTTCATAGACTGTTTATCACCCCAAACCCGGTATGTTTTGTTATTCACCAATAGCTGAAGGAAAGGGAATTAATGCCTTTTGTAAAGGAGATGAGCGAGATTTCAATTCGGTAAGTTGAATTCATCTTCCGCGCTGATAACCCTAATCCTCACCTCAGTCAAAAGAACATTTTTGCTAAATTTAAGTTAGTCTGAATCAATTGAACTAGTTACTGGGAATATAGTTTGGTAAACATCGTTGTACAGTTTTTGGGATAACAATAGCATAGTTAGTTACACATCTAATAGCCTGCACTGATTTAACCTGTTAAACATGGGTAGAGGGTTTGATTTGGTTTGGTTTGTTTTGTTTTACGGCATATCAACCTCAGAAATATCTAGCTGGTAATATTTTTTTTCAAAAATGTATAGTTTGGTTTGTTTTGTGGGTTATTTAATGCTGACAAGATTTTTATTTCTGGTAATAGTTTCTTTTTTCAAATATTTATTGCTGATACTAATTTTTTTTACAAAGTATTTCTGGTATTAAAATCTATTTTTACACTTTCATAGTGTTTTGAGTCAAGTTGTGGAGTCAACTATTTATTTGCCCATAACTGGGACCCTAACAGGTGCTACCACCCAGGGTCAGGGTGGACCTGGGAACATTAGCAATTAAGAGGTGGTTCCACGCTCCTGAAAACCTCCTGATTAGTGGCCTTGCTGTTGGACGTAATTTATCGTCTTACTCATGACGCGGATGCATAACCAGGACGCCATTAGTAGGATGTGTTTGTATGTTGGTATGTAAGATAATAGACAATATCGAGTATTCAGAAAGAATACATGATGAACGGGGAAAACGTGCAGTAAGTAAAACAAAAAGAATATATACAAAGGTACCGAAAATTATAAGACAGTATCTTGATGTCTTCGAAATGTCCCAATAAATATCAATTGTCTGCTGACATTTGGTGAGTTAATGTGAATATCTTTTTGGCAAGGCGGAATGAATTACCAAGGTTCAGACGGTGTAGTGAACGCCAAACGGATAGGTTATTTCATTTCGAAGACATTTGACATCCTACAATATCCTGTGTCACGTATGTACGATCTGATTTTAGGTATTACTGTAGCGGAGGTACGATGGAGTAATGGATAGCGACTCGGATTGAGGAATCAGGGAGCCGAGTTCGAACTCCAGTCAAATCCATTACATTCACTTAGGTGCTAATACCCTTAGGAAAGGAATGAATCCTCTCCAACTCTAAAGCTTATTTCATAGAAACATCTCAAAAGAACAGAAATTAAAGATAGTAGCAAGAACAAGAGGATTTATAGCTTTCCCAAGGGTATTAGCACGTAAGCGAATGTAATTCCAATCAAATATTGGAATTCGGAATTGCATTCAAATCCATTACATTCACTTACATGCTTATACTCTTAGGAAAGGTATGAATCATCTTCTCATCCCCCAGCTATAGGGTAAATAGCAGGACAGACTGGGTTCTGTAGTTTGGGATGGCAACTGATCTACCGCAGAAAGAAATGGCAACCTACTGCGGGAAAAACATGCCTCGTCAGTTATGTATCAAAAGATACATGATCGCCTAAGCGTGTTTCACGCATGGCACATAACTGACTGTCTACTGTAGAGAACGCAGTGACTGACCACAGGTGATTTAATGACTAACTAGAATTGTCTGCGGTAATAGGCAAATATTATTGGTGCGTGTTGTTCCGGGTAACCGTTAGTGAACTTAATCTAAGAGGGATAGGTTGTTTTCATTCTGTTAAACTCGTTTGGTCCTTATTTAATTCTGGTCAGTTATTTCTCGTTCGGTTCCCAAAAGTACACACTGCTCAGCCCAGGGATTGAACTCAGCATTACTATGTCACCGAATTCTGTACAGTCTGGTAAAGGGTATCGTCTTGCATAAAAAACCGGCCCACGAGCAAATGATGATGTCAGAAAAGGACACACGATGTTCAACATTATTTACTTGGCCATGTGACCAATTGACTAAAGCTAATGCAGGGGACTTTCTCCAACCAGCCATTTCCGAATTTAAATTATTTAAAGAAAAATTAAAGACTGATATTAAAGTAATGCAAAAAGTAAACTGAGGGCGTTAACCAAAAAAAAAAAACAAAAAACAAATTGAAATTCATTTATGCAACATTAAAAGTAAAGGTAAAAAAATGAATGTCTAGAAGAATTTCAAGCTTAATTATTTCATCCAAATGGGAGAAAAACATTATTAAAATATAAACACACACACATCCAAAATCAATTACAGACACTATTTCATCACATAAACACATATAAGAATAAAACTGGAATCGCAATAGTGATTTTCCAAGCGTAGCTTAGATGTGACACAAAGCCGAAAGTAGGGAGCATCCAGTGAGGATCGAACTCACTACTCAGTAGTAAATGTTCAAACGAGACAAACTTGCTAACCATTACACTGCCTCGAGCTGCCCACAGAGATCTTCCAAACGTAGCTTAGATGTGGCAGAAGGCCGAAAGTATGAGGCACCCAGTGAGGATTGAACTCACTACTCAGTCGTAGTTCAATAGGACTTATTGCCCGCCCCTTGGGGAGACCTGACAGTCGAAACCAAGGATGTGTGCGGTTATATAAGGTCTTTTTACACCTTTATTATATTTCCTTACCCTGCAGTTTATTTTTTTCTTACCGTTTTGAAAACTATTGCACCAACAATGAATGCGCAACGAACAGTTAAGAAGAGAGCAATGTAAGATTCAAAGGAAAATGCAAAACAGTCATCATTTACTCTGTACTATAATTTCGTCTTGACTAGGTTCGTCGGTTAGAGACACTTGAGAAGAATTTATAAATATATTCTGTAGCGTGAAGCTGACAGTCGTAGACAATTATGTCCGGCTCACGAAGGCTTTTCGCATATGATTTCGCAGTCACGGTTCCATAAACAAAAATTGCCATCTTTTATATTTTGGCAATAGCCGATATTTTAACTCAAGCTTGGCTTACGGCCACATCATGCTGAAACACCTGTTCCCGTATGATCACCGAAGTTAAACACTATCGAGCATGGCCAGTACCTAGTTGGGTAACCACTTCGGTGCTTTAAGCTTAGATGTGCGGTGGTATAATTGTTTGGGATTGTTAATCGGAGAGCCGAGTTCCAGTTCCTTTTGGGTATGTTATATTCACTTTACGCACAAATACTCTTGAGAAATTTCTGTGTGAAATGAGTCCTATGTTGGATCTGAAGAGACCTACAGCCACCGCACGGTAGGAGAGGAGAGTTCAGGGAATGGACACTTAGATATTCTTTGGGTACTCTTCTCTTTTATTGGGGTGCTCATCGACATTTACTTCTGTGTGAAATGAGTCCTGTGTTGGATCTGAAGAGACCTTTCACACCAACCTCGTTGTAGGGTAGGAGAGTTCAGAGGATGAACACTTCTGGCTTTTCTTTGGACTCCTTTCTCTTCTTTTTTTTTATCTCTTCGTCTCTTCTATTTGTCATCTGGTATTTTCGAAGGATGTTGTCTTTTCGTGAACTGCTCTTTTCAAATTGGTTCTTTCTGCGGTTTCCATCTTCCAAATGACAAGATCGATTTCTCTTCTCAGCAAGGTGTTTTTGAGCTGATCCTCACGCTGTGCTCCACGTGGTCTCTTCTTAGATGTGAGCCTCGAGAAGAGGATTTGTTTGGGTAGGCGGATGTCTGCCATTCGGGCAACGTGTCCGGCCCATCAAAGTCGGTAACGAGCCATGATGGTTTCTAGGCACTCCATCTTTGCACAGAGAACTTCGTCGTTCGTGATGCGGTTCACCCTGTCTGTATTTATAAAGACTCAATCTCCGATAACGTCAACTCTTCCCCCGTAAATATATAAAGCTTTTTACTATAATTTTACACTATAATTTTATTTCTATATATTTCAGCGCTTAACAGCAGTGGCCGGTCGATAAGCCGAGGTAAAAGATTAATTTTTTAATGTATGGCGGCTCTTCCTATTTGACAGATTGGCGCTACACTCTCTTACTACTAATTTCCATCCTCCATCAGTTATATTTAAAAAATTATCGCTATCAGAGTAAATATAATGGTAACTATATGGAAAGAGTAATTTTGTACTATTACAAACATGATATATACGCGTGAGAACATACGCATTTAATTGTATATAATAAATAATTATATGGGAAATATACTAAGAGTTATATAATATATTTAAAGTAAGGGATTCATTAAGCTAATGGTTTTTGGAGATTATTTTAATTTTAAAAGGAATTTACAAAATGTAGATAATTTTAATTGCAAACATAAACAATGTACTCAATCTCAATTTTCGTTCTATTTTCAGAAGTCAAAGTTTTAAATCATATCGCGAAATTTCTACTAACCTCTACTCTCTCTCTATTATATATATATATATATATATATATATATATATATAACATAAGGGGGTGAAAAGACCTTATATAACCGCACACAACTTTGGTTTCGACCGTCAAGTCTCTTCAGGTAGCGGGCAATAAGACTTATGGCCCTTTGGAAAGACCTGACAGTCGAACCCAAGAATGTATGCGGTTATATAAGGTCTTTTTGCACCTTTAGTATATTTACTTACCCTGCAGGTTTTTTTTCTTACCGTCTTGAAAACACCCACACCCACAAAGAATCCGCAACGAACAGGTAAGAAGAGAGCAATGTAAGATTCAAACTATTAACGGAATCACCACGATCGGCTACGCGTTTTTGAGGGGTTCTTCATATCGTGGGTTCACATCAGTGTAGGGTCGCCTGGAACGTGACAGGGATTTAAACTATGCTGAATCACAATATCTAATATCCATGATAACATCAAA
Organism: Acanthosepion pharaonis; assembly: GCA_903632075.3. Classification (NCBI taxonomy): domain Eukaryota; kingdom Metazoa; phylum Mollusca; class Cephalopoda; order Sepiida; family Sepiidae; genus Acanthosepion; species Acanthosepion pharaonis. The sequence goes on from CAHIKZ030005626.1 coordinate 816,742, forward strand.
TCACGCAGAGGAATAAAACGATAAATACAATATAATAAGAATGAATGTGTACGCATAAACAGCGAAAGCAGTAGGAAAAGGTCTTATCATTTTGAAAACTATTATACCCACAAAGAATCCGCAACGAACAGGTAAGAAGAGAGCAGTGTACGATTCAAATGAAGATGCAACAGTCATCATTTACTCAGTATTATAATTTCGTCTTGACTAGGTTCGTCGGCTAGAAGCACTTGAGAAGAATTTATGAATATATTCTGAAGCGTGAAGCTGACAGTCGTCACTCAGTTGTTGATTCCTATGTCCACACTGTCTGTATTTATAAAGGCTGTAAAAACAAACTTAATCTCAATTTTCGTACTATTTTCAGCAGAGTCAAGGTTTTAAATCATTTCGCTAAATTTCTAATAGCCTCTATTCTATTACATATATATATATATATATATATATATATATATATATATATATATATATATAATAAAGGGGTTAAAAGACCTTATATAACCGCACACAACCTTCATTTCTCTTCACGTAGCGGGCAATAAGAATTATTTGTCAGTTTCCGTATACTTGTTAGTGATACTGTTTAGACAAAACTTTAGATCAATCCAGAATATAACCCTTACTTGTAGAAAAAGATTGTTCGATAGATTTATTTTTACGGCTTATCAACCCTTTGCGAGTTGTTTAAAGCCGAAATGCTGCATCGAACCGAAGGAGGTCATTTACAGTAATCCATGTTCCCAAGAGGTTTATACTAAGAGAACCAGTTTGTGTTGAAACTGGGAAGTCCGACTTGGGGCAGGTTCAAACATTTTCTGACTTTTCACTTTCTTAAAAGAAAGTAAAAAATGTCATCCAATTCTCAACCAACCCCTTCTCTCAAAATTCTAATGTCACTATCATAGTGGTAGCATAGGAAATGCGAGTTCAATCCCTGGGTCGGGTAGTACAGGCTCAGACTCAGTGGAAATAGGACGGGTAATAACTGAGCAGTTCTTATATAAAAAAAAAGGAACAAAACTCTATATCCTTAGATACGGAACGCGAAAACTCTGGTCATATTCGGGCGGGAGCTGCCGAGTCCTCATTTCGTTAGATTTCAAAATCGTCTCCGAGTCCTTTTGGGAAATGAATTATTTTCCATCTCTCCAACCTCTCCCTCACAGGCGAGATTTGGTGAGCCTCTCGATGCTCTATCGTGACTACCATGAAAAGTGCCCGGACGACACTACATTGCTTGGTCCCGCCAGGTCTAAACTTTACTTCAAGAACCCGCTATGCATTTATGTCCAAATTCCCTCCGTATTCCATCGGTGAGAAGTCAGTTTCACCTGAACAGCTTCTTTACGCGAATCACTTTTCTGTGGAACCAACTCCTAAGAGGATATTTCCCTGATCTTTACAATCTTAACCTGTTCAAGTCTAGGGTTAACATTTATCTCTCTCTCTCCTATCCGTATATACTGCCTCTTAACGGAACCTTCTACCACGAGTGGCTCACGGGCCTTAATGTGAAAAAAAATCTACGCCCGTAGAGTAAATAAAAGGTTCAGTGCGAAATTCCTGGAAGGTTAATAGGATCGACAGACGACTGATGAAGGCTGGAGAACAGTCAAAATGTTGAGATAATAACAAAGATGAAGACTGTGAATAATGTAAAAATGAAAACCCCTCATCCAGATAATGTTGTGTGCACTTCATTCTGTTTAGTAAGCAGACAATAACAGCGTGGTTCTTTTCTCGTTCGCACTGAATTAATTGAAATGCAATCTATAACATTCCCGCCATCCGCAGTTGATAAGGACAAGTCAGCGATTGGACATTAGTCGGTCGGGCGTAAGTCCCCGTATGACGGTGTCAAATGTTTGGAATGTCTTGGGAGTTAATCACGGCACATCTAGGACCCGTGGCGTATACATTGAGACATTTGAAGATTAAACAATACACAACTAAAATTTCATCCCAAAATTCAGCTACCATTGCGTATCAACTCAAGAACACACACACACACACACATATATATATATACATATATATATATATAAAGTGAACGTTGAAGTCAAAACTCAGACTGTTTCATGCTAAACGCAATCATATCTCTGGTATTGAGCATTTTATCCCTTAAATATAGCAAACCTCAAAACTATATTTCTCATATATATATATATATATATATATATATATATATATATATATATATATTTGGTTGGATTGATGTGAGTTTGTGACCCTAGGTTTCACGCTTTTGCGATCGTCAGACAAACTGATTAATTTTTTAAAATTTTGCGTTTATGTAGATTGCGTGTATTGGGGGTTATTATGGGAGTGGGGGGTAGGGGGAATCGTCGTCGTGATGTCATCGTGCTAACATCAAACAGCCTGTCGCCTCTAAGTGTTGACTTTAATGTTCACTTTTATATTTACACACGCTCTATCTCTGTTATTGAGCACTTTAGCCCATAAATATAGCACACCTTGAAACATTTTTGGTTATAATGTGGATTTTTAAAAATCTTATCTTTTTTGTCTTTTGAGTGTAGTAGTAATCTAAATTTTCTTGAACATGTGGAGAAAATATTCTTCTGCTTAAGGGGTAATAAAACAATTAGAAATGGTCAGAGAAATGGGGGGGGAGGAAGGAATAAGGTCTTTGTTCTTATCTTTTTATGACCTCTGTATCTTTTTAAACCCATCTCCTATTTATGTATTGTGTGTGTTTTTGCTAGTATGTGTATACATATTCCTTCTCCATACATATATAGTGTTTTATTATGAGAAATTTTTGTGTGTGTGTGTGTGTGTGTGTGTGTATATATATACATATATATACACTTCGTATGGTGTGTAGGGTTCATGTATGTGTGCGTGTGGTCCGGTGTTTATTTTTGTCAGTATGTGTGTGTATATTCTTAGATATTTGTGTGTGTGTGTGTGTAGTTCGACTAGTGTGTTTGGCCATTATGTGTGTATGGTGTGCGTTTATGTGTGTGGGGCTCTGATTTGTTTAGTGCTGGTTTAAATTTGTCTATGAAGTTTTGTAGATGTGTTGTGATACAAAGAGTTTTCCATTATTTGGTAATTTAATGTTGCTATTATGAAGGGAAAATAATAAAAAAAGAAAAAGCCAACACTTAATACGATTAACTGCGATCACGGCCACAATGTGCTGTGTTCGGAAAATAAAAATATTCCTATACACACAACCCGTACACCCAGTTAAATTGCAAAAAATAAAAATATCCTTGATAATGCCTAAAAGTATAGCAGAAAGCGTTCGGAATTATAGAACATTTGCATAGTTTCTACACTGTGTCCAAAATAGGAAACACTTGTTCGAACACAACAAATATAAAATAAAAAGCTTAATCGTAGTACCTTGTCTGTCGTCTTTAATGAAACACACACACACACACACACACACACACACACACACACACACACACACACACACACACACACACACACACGCACACATATATATGTATAATTATTTATTTAAAAATATGATTCCAACGCTACATAAGAGTTCTCATGTTTCAAAACAAAAGCCGAAAACCTCAATATAATTATTTGAATTAATTTAAACTTCAATGTAATTATTTGAATTAATTTAATTCAAATAATTATATTGAAATTTTCGGCTCTTGTTTTGAAACATGAGAACTCTTTATGTAGCGTGTTGGAATCATATTTTTAAATAAATAATTATATTTATGCTCTACTTTTGTATCGAGCACTATTTTTTTGTAAAATAATAACAAAAATACTAAAGAACTTTGGATTATTTACCTAACGAGTTCTTTCCTATTTTCTATATATTTTTACACACACACACACACACACACACACACACACACACACACACACATATATATATATATATATATATATATATAAGACTTTCACCATAATAACGTGCATTTTGTCCATAATACAGGTTATTATACAAAAGGTGCTAATTTAGCTTTGGATAGGGAAAATGAAATCCCGCTTACTACCACATTATAAGTTTTGATAAGATGTTTTGTAATTATTGTTACTTTTAATCAGTATTTTGTTCGTGTCCATTTAAACAGACACCTTCTTATCCCATATATCTAATTTACGATTATAAAAATATACTTTTGGATTGTAAAAAATTAATTGAAAAATGCTGGAAAATGTTTTCATCCAAAATTAAGAAAAAACGAACTTTAAATAAAATGGTCACAACATATGGAAAGAAAAAGACGTGATTCTCAACAGTAAGTCACTGGTTAAGACAGTGGTTAAAAATAATCTAAATAATAATAACTCCTCATCCCAGAAGTTGAGACAGAAATTATGTATCAACTTTAATATCTTTAGGAAATTGGCAATAACATAATTGCGTCATCATCGTTAATAGAACTGCAATGGCTGAAATTCACGCCATCCGAACTTAATTAGTTTGAAAATCTTATATGGACGCTAATAAGTGAAACGAAAGTTTAGGAGTTATTAACACAAAGGAGGCAGCTTAACATATTTCTTAGTCAGGCTCTCAATATTTCGGTACGCCTTAGTGGAGTAATTCTTTAGAAATTAATTCATAATAGGAATACATTAAAATTATTATTAAGCAAATTCTTCAAAAGTTTCATCCACTTTAAAAGTTACAAGTATATAAACACAGTAGATACGTAAAACATACAAAATTGATTCGAAAGGCATCTACTCATCTTAATGGTTTTAAATCAGATTTTAATATCACTTGAAGTTCCATGCAAGAAAATCGATTCTTAATTCATTTAAAATGGAATTCAGCCTTAAATATTTTGCAAAACAGTAAAGGGAAAGGAAGGGAGACGAAAGGAAAAGGAAGAAACACAAAAGCCAAACCTTTTACTAATGATTCGCGAAGTACTGAAGCCACTTACCTGGAAAGAAAAGAAAAAAACATTAGAGTATTTATCATGTTGACAGAATTAGAGAAAGTACAATTATATAATTAAGGAAGAAATTGTATAGAACTAATGATATGTTAAGTGATGTTATAGTTAATAATGAACAATGGCGGATTTTGTAGAGAGGAATCTTATGATATTCTATTTAAACGAAATCAGATTTACAAAGACAAGTAGATTTGAACATCCTTCAAAGAACCGTATGTTTGTATTTCATTTGCTATTATAATTTATACTTATATATTTAAATTAATCAATTATATTTAAGAGAATAGAGAGAACACAACAAACTCAGATAGATAGATAAAAATGGAAGAGTTGGTGTATATATAGAAATTATTTTTAACCTGGCAATTTTTAATTACTTCAAAAGTTATTTTAGTGGACATTTGTAAAAATAAGGCGTTTATTTCATATACACGGTTTTATGGGAAAATTTTCGCCATTTTAATTTCGCCATGTGCGTTGATTGTTTTTTTTATTTTGTCGACTATACAATATAGTAGGTATTGTTGGGCACTGTATGTGAGAAAAAAGATGTCTCAATTCATTCCACCAGAGATCTTGGATGTTAGTCTGAGGACAGTGCTGAATATTCGGAAAGAGTTGCATGAGGCCCATGGTGATTACGAAGGTACAGCAGCTCGAAAAACTCATTCTGATCGTTTAGAGTTCTTTTCTTAACTCCTGAATTTGTTGGTGAGGGCCTCAGATTCCACACGGTGGCCTAGATCAAGTACCTTGAGGAAGTATTTCTGCTGGAAGACCCTATGGAAACAAGACTCTGCACCATGCGACACAAGCCGGAAAAGTCCAGTCATGGCTGTCTCTGCTACCACACAACCTCTTATATCTGGCCACCTAACTCCCCAGACTGCAACCTTCTTGATTATTATGTGTTGGTCACAGTTGAGCAAGAGACCAAAAAAACTCCTTGTAACACCAATGTTGAACTGAAGGCAAGAATTATGGCAGCATTGATCAACTTAAACAAGGAGACCGTCCAGAACAGTTGCAGGAGACAGTCGTCCGGCAATTTTATTGAATAAATTTACTCTTTTAAGATCTTTGGGTAAATATATCTGTTAAAATGAGATGTCAGTGTTATTTTCATTTTTGCGTAATTTAGACGACAACTTATCCATCGCACCCTGTATATATTTTATATAATTTTATCAGCATTTGTGCGCGCATCCCCCCACACATACATACATACACGCACACACACACACACACACACACACACACACACACACACACACACACACACATATATATATTATATATATATAAAATGCAAAAAGAAACAAAACTCAAATATTGCAGCCTTCGTCGTTTTAAGTTTTCATGTAGAACCCTGATTTCTTATACGGTTGTCGAACAATCCTCAAGATGTTCAAGGAACAAGTTACTCAGTTCTAAAAAGAATTCTATATTTTTTCTCAAGATACTCAATTCCATATTTTTAAAAGATATTTTGACAGATTAAAATGTTTTTAATTTTCACTATATTTGAAACAAAATTTATTTTAGCATGCCTGTAAAATCACTGTTCCTTATATCAATAAAGAATCAGGTAAAGCAAGAAAGAAATTGGATCTATATTGAAAGAAAACTTACTGAAAATTTCTGTGAATTTTCATTGCTATTAGGAAAAAAATAACGTTTTTGATAAATCAGTCACATTCCCCTGAGTTAGAAGCCAAAAGGAAAGTGAAAGTAGGAATTTGATCTGGAGTCGTGTACTTTGGCTAAAGTTTCCATCGATAATTCCAGTATAACTTTCTGTTTGTGATATTTCTGAACATATATGGAAGTGTATATTACTATCGATCAGAGGATATTTATTAGTGTTGGCTTCTCTTATGACTTGGCTAACTAGACAATTTCGAAATCACACTGCCCCAACGCATACTACATAAACTTATTCACAAAAGAACACTAATAATTTTTTTTAAATAAAATTACATCCATAGAGACCATATTCAAAATCACGTTTTTATAATCAGCATGGCAGAAAGCAATGTTGAAGTAATCTGTTATCAGTAATCAGGTGCTGAAGGGAGATTTGTCAATATTTCAAAATTTACATTTTCAATGTTTATATAATCACCAGAGAATTATAATAGGTGAATCTTTAGTTGCTTCAGCGGCATTAAGAAATGTATAAACTTTAACATTTGTTCTTGGCTTTGAAATGTGTCAGTGATCTTGGTGTTAAAATGTAAGAGTGAGGTCGCTTTAGGCATTGTCAGTAATTATGAATACATACAAGTTACAATTCATTTAAACAACTGAGTGTTCCAATCTAGAAAAAAAATGCGAAAGTTATCTTTCTTACTACAAGTTCATATTTTCTTGGTCAAAATTTGGAAAACCCTGTGCAACAAATTTTGACCGCTCCGAAATAGTTTTTGTTGATTTGGATTTACCATAATTTGAGTCAGTCTCTTTCAAACACGGGCATCCACTAAAAAGGTATTTTTTTTAACATTTCACCCCAAGAAAGGTCACAGTGCCACTGAACACAGAAGGTTACAATGAGTGAAAGAAAATGAGAAGACTTTAGTGATGAGAAGTGAAGAAAAGAACAATAAAGGAACAGGATTCAGGAAGACAGAAGATGGCGATTGTCGTTGCATTTAAATATTTGAAGATTGTAGTTGGCAGGGAAGAAAAAATCGGAATGAAGTTCCACAGGTGAGCAGAGCGAGAAAAGAAACTGTTAGATTAGAACTGATGGTTGCATTTAGCTAGTTCAAGAGTAAAGCAGTGAGACCTAATTGACAATCGAGTAGCCCGCTTAAATTCATACAGATGAGGCACTAAGGAAAATGCTCATTAGAACAGTTACTATGAAAATATTTTTAAAAAAGACAGAGGGAATTCACCTAACGGTGGTGAGAAAGTGACTGAAATCGAGATGCCGGGTTAGGATCGATTATTTGGCAGATCTTCTTTGAATTTTGTCAAGAATCTTGAGATATACACCAGTAAAAAATTCGGATTAAAGTTGCAGCAATTAACTCTTTAGAAATTTATTTTTTACCTTTTGGATAGGAAATCGACCAGATATGAACATTCGAGAAAAAACTGAATGAGATTTGTGCCGTAGAGCACATTCTCTTTAGTAAATCTTCTCAAGTGCGTAGGTTGGTAGATTTAATACACATTCTTTAAAATAAAAAAAACATGGCGTATTTTTCAAACACGGATTTGTTTAGTTGATAGGGCAGCAGTTGAAGTTTTAATAGTTCTCCTCTTGTCTATTTGTACTGGATTTTACTAAAAACATTCCTCAAAACCTATGTCATCAATTGAATTTAATATTCAAAATATAATATTAAGCTCATGAATATTTACTGACGCAGGAAGTTTTTTTCCGTCCATTTCCCATTTTCCTTTTGATCTTATTGCATACGAAGAAAATTTCATTCTTCGAGTCAATTTCCCATGGATTTTTCACGTTTCTGAATATATTATCCACACAATGACGTCACCAAAACTTACATTTTTTTTATTCGCTTCCAGAAAGTTATCTGACAATGATGTTTGATACATTGATATATCCACAACTTTTGGTATCAAACAATAATGAATAACAACGCGTTTTTTCATTACTCTTTAAAATACTTTAAATTCATGCTTTCCCTGACGCCCTTTTCTTTCTCGACGAAGCATTCGCATTAATTGCCGGTAACAGTCAAACTAAAGTGTTGGTACGATGCCAGAGGATTTTAATCTTACCATCGACTTCCTCGGAGACATTTTTTTCACCGATCGTTGTGGGCTTTACAGACATTCTATCAATTCTTATTCTTTTCATATGCTTCTCTATTTAATTAAAATGTTTCGAACTTATTATATTTCTCCTGGCATCACTTTCGTCTCTTTTTCTATTGATTCATTCGGTCTTTTTTCTCTTTCTTTGTTGATTCATTCGGTCTTTTTTTCTTTTCCTTTTTCTATTGATTCATTCGGTCTTTTATTCTTCTTTTAATTCATTCAGTCTTTTTTCTTTTTCTGGTGATTCATAACGTCATCTATCTATCTTTCTTTCTTTCATTTAACCACATTTATCTTTCTATTTTAACTCTTTCATCTAACTGCCTTTCTTTATTCTTTCTTTTACCTAACCACCTCTTTCTGTCTTTTTTAACTTTCTTTTATCTAACTACATTTCTTTCTTTTTTTATCTAACTTTCCTGTTTTCTTTCTTTCATTTAACCCTTGTTTTTTCTTTCTTTCTTTCTTTCTTTCTTTCTTTCTTTCTTTCTTTTATCTAAACTCCTTGTTTTCTTTCATCCAAACATCCATCTTTCTTTCTTTTTTTCATCTAACCTCCCTTCTTGATTTCTTTTTTCTTGATTTCATTGTACATTTGTTTCTTTCGGCATTTTTTCTTCTAAGTACTTTTCTTTGTGGTTGTTCTGATTATTTTATTTTATTAAATTTGAGTTTTTTTTCTATATCTCTGCAAACCTATCTTTCCATCCAGCCACCATTTTGTTCTTTAGCGGCTTCCTTTTTTTCTTCTTCCTTTCTTCGTACGCACATGTCTATATTCACATAGAATTACGCATCTGCATCAATTCACCAATTGAATAAAGGTAACATTACAATCTTAATCTATGGAAGAAATAACAAATAACAATTCGTCTCCACTTTTGTTTACACTATGAACTCTCGATTCCCGCCTCCTCACAACGGAACAGATTGCATTTTAAACTTCTAAGAAGATTAGGAATTTGAAACCATAGAAGAATTCTTAAACAAATCACACAATCTGGAAATCATTTTGTATTTCATCTTACTAGACAATCAGAGTTCAAGGCTAAATGACTATTATTTCAACTGTACTTGATTGCACAAGACGGTTGCTTTGTCTGAATATTTCTCAAGCATTTTTAATAAGTGAATCTTCACACGTTAGAGACACTACTTTTCATAATCACACAAGGAAAAGAATAGAATTTACTTGTCAATACTTTCATGGGAAAGACATCTTTAGATTGTCAGATTTGGCAATGCAAACCGCGTTGTATATTTATAGAGATTATCTGTTCTTCAGATGGACGAGAGTAATGGTTTGTTTCTTTGTTTAACGGCATATCAACACTTTATGGGTCATTTAATGCCGAAATTTAATTTTTCTTGGGAGCTTTGAAGTAATATGTTACTCTGCTTTAACAATTGAATACAGAAATAGCTTTCTAGTATTTGTACTATAAATATGTATTTTTATACCTTCACAGTGTTTCAATTTTAGTTTGGGCGTTTAATATTTACCCATAGCTGCCACCCCGAGTCAGGGTGGGCCTGGGAAGAAGAGTAATTAAGAGATGGTTCCACGCTCCTCAAAACCTTCCGGTCAGAGGCTTTGCTGCCGGATACTATTAATCGTCATACCCAGGACACCAAGAGTCATGGTTAATAATTGGCTAGTATCCGTTCCTATTCTCTAAAAAAAAAAAAAACGTTTTGAAAGAACTCGAACGTAGAAATCTATGAGCTAATAGAAACTATATCGATCTTTACGTAAATTTTGCTAAGACAGATTATTAATCCTAACGAAATGGGAATTAGAATAAGATGTTCGATTTTTTAGCATTTTAATGGGCCATAAAATAATTAATAGAATATTGCTTTTGTTAAAAGAAAGATTTTTTTTATTGATGCCCACGGCATTTATTATAGCTTAGAAGGATATAGTGATTTTCACAAATGGCACAAGGTCGAAAGTAGGGGGTACCCGGTGAGGATCAAACTCACTACTCAGTCGTAATTGTTTTAGCGAGACAAGCTTGCTAACCATTACACCGACTCGAGATGCCCTAGCTTAGAAGGGTATATATATATATATATATATATATATATATATATATATATATATATATATATATATATATTCCAAAAACAGGCTGAGTTGTAGGCATGGTGAACTCAACAGTTGATTATTTCAGAAAAAAATTAAATATCGGTTCCAAATAAGGAGAGTTATAAATATTTGCATTGGATTTTCTTAATCTGATCCGAGTATGAGACATCAAGCGGTAAGAGAAACGATATTGAAATAAAGAATTACGAGTCTCGTAACCCATTAGAGTCGTATGTGTATCATATTGTACTGCTGTCATGGCATTGTCTTGAGTAAGCTAGCCTGGCGGAGCCTATATATTTTAAGATGTTTTGAATTCAGAGTCTTTAAACTGGTTGTTGCCTCGAGGGTAGAGAAGCTAGTCAGTCCTGCTATTGACCCCATAGATACTCGATGGATAAACACTGGGCACAAATGAGTCGTCCAATATTGCACCCCACTTTTTTTTAAGTAGGAGGCTACTTTGATTCTGTTTCTTTAAGTGTCATGTTTCTTGAAGACTTAGACGATCATTTCTCTACGCACAATTCTTTTTTAACCCATTACCTGCCATGAGCCTCATTTGGGAATCTGTTAAAATTAAACTCACTACATGTTATTCCTTGTATTTACATTGAATTGCTTACATACATTGCATTTGCAGAGGTGTATTTTACAACACTTAGCCTTTAAAGTTTTTATTATTAGCCGTAAGAAAACACTTTCTGTCGTAATTTTACATTTCACGAGTAGAAAAATAATGACTATTTTGAAAAGTATTTTTTTATTATTTCTAATCAATGTTATTTTCTGATGTTTTATACACATATATATTTGATGTTCTAGTTTCTATAAAAATGACAATGGTAACTACTGAAATTAAACATAAGGAATAGATAAACTCCTAAGACACCTGTCTGGGCCAAAAATGCGAATTAAAAAAAATTGGAAGTTAATGGGTTAATATCTACAAACTGGACGTTGCTCGAAAAGTTCTTTGCACAAATAATGTCATGGTTTCCCATTGCAGTCTTCTTTTGTTTTTGTTTTACGGCAAATCAACAACTCAATGGGTTATTTATTGCCGACAAGATTTTTATTGCTGGTAATATTTTTCCCCCCAAAATCTAATGCTGGTAATAATTTTTTCTTCAAAATTTCATTAATGGTAATCATTTTTCAAAAAATGGACTACTAGTATTAAAACCTTATTTTCACACTTTCATAGTGTTTTCTCCAGTTTGGGGTTAACTATTTGCCCAAAGCTGGGACCCTAAGAGGCGCTACCACCCCGGGTCAGGATGGATTTGGGAATACCAGCAATTAAGAGGTGGTTCCATGCTCCTCAAAACCTCCTGATCAGAGGACTTGCTGTTGGATGTAGTTTATTGACTTATCCAGGACACGGATGTAGTTTATCGCCATCCCCAGAACGGGCCGTCTTCGTGTTTTTGAATTCAAAGTACTTCCTCGATAGCTTGTCAAACAAGCTCGTGAGTTCGATTTGAACTGTTATTTTACTCACAGATAGAAAAAAATGATGGATTCATGCCTTTTTGAAGGGTATTCATACGAAACGAAGATAAAGTTTTTCAATCAGAATTTGAACTCGGCTTTTTCATTTCATTCTTTGTGTTGTTAATCTATAAGAACCCCCATTTATCCTTCATTGAGTGTAACAGAGATTGTTAAAACTATTATCTTTTCGAACTTATCAAATCTTAATAAAACATATATTTTACAAGTACGTGAATTCATCTATGTTGCGATCATGAGATGCAAAATATTAATTTAAAATGTATGTAACTTTAAATGAATCATATTTATTCCAATATTTTGGGTTTATTTCATAAAATTTAATATAAAGACGACAGAAATATATACGAAAAAGTAGACAAAAACAAAGAGAAAAGTGGGAATATGAGAGAAGCTAAAAATAAAAATCGTAGTGCGGTAGAATTTGGGTTCTTGATATTTATCAAGTTTTTACTGCAGTTGTGTTGCATTAATGGGTTTCCATATTTTAATATATCACGTAAAATACATTTCGTACTTTTATTGTCCGCGGGCGAAAAGAATTTCGGCGTTCCTTTTTTCTTTTTCCTTTAAAAATTAAAGTTGAAAATCATTTTCTTTAGCAGAAATTTCTTTCTTTGCGTTTTTTCAGATGTTCTGATTGTGCGCAGTAGAAAGAGAATATATATCTCTGCTATGTGCAACTGTTTGTAGATAAATGATTCTATTTCGTTACCAGCACGACCATGTATTGACTTATGAATGTCCAGGGGGACGCTGCAGGCCATTCTTGGCTCTAATGATCCGTTTGAAACGGGGGAAATAGATGAATTTTATTCCTATGATAATTCGGCCCTCAACTCCACAGGCATCAAGCCAAGTGTGGGCATTTACTGCAGATGTTGAAATCTTCGGCAGTTTTATTGCATTCGGCTTTGAAACTACCAAATCAGATATTCATAGTAAAATTGCCTCTACAATAAACTCTGAACTTATTCCTGCCACAAACGAACTTTTGTAGCTCAGAAATTGAATTTAAGTATGTGTCTGGACAGGGCCACGTACAGTTTTGAATTTAAAGTCCTTGCCAACTACAGCTAGAGTTCCCAGTGTGCACTGCTATTTAACACATAGCTTGGGCATGAAGAGATGGATTCATATCGTTGTCAAAGTTTATTGTGAGAAAAAGACTGAAATTCGGACTAACCGGTTAACTGAGTTCTCAATCCAGACCTCTAAAAACTACCTGCACATCAAATTCTGTTTCTAAACATAAATTCTTTCTATTTTTTACCAACTTTAATCTAACTCAAATTTAAATTCATTTTAAGAGCTACATGAAAAAGTTCGTTTGTGGTAGGAATATGTTCAGATTTTATGATAGATGCAATTTAACTCATGAATATCTGAGTTGGTGTCTTCAAAGCCGAATGCAATAAAATTGCTGAAGAATGCAACATCTACACTAAATGCCTACATATGGCTTGCTGTCTGTGTTGTTGGGTTCCGAATTATCAAAGAAATAAAATTCATCTATTTCCCTCTTTTCAAACGGATCATTAGAGCTACGAATGGCCTGCAGCGTCTCCTCTGGATATTCATAAGTCAATACTTGGTTGTGCTGGTAACGAAATAGGATCATTTATTTACGAACAGTCGCACATATCAGAGTTATATTCTGTCTCTACTAACCACAATCAAAAAATCTGAAGACGCGCTAAGAAGGAACTTTCTACTGAAGAAAATGATTTTCAACTTTAATTTTTAAAAGAAAATTAAAAAAAGATTTCATTTTTCCGCTCACGAACGATAAAAGTACGCAATGCAACACAACTGCACTATAAAGTTGATAAATATCAAAACGTCAAATTCGACCACAGTACGATTTTTATTTTAGCTTCTCTCATATTCCCACTTTTTGTTTTTTCTACTTTATATATATATATATATATATATATATATATATATATATATATATCTGTAATTCACCAACTTCAGCATGACTGCTCTTTTTCAAGCCTGCTCGTCTACTCAGAACGATTTGTGTTTCTTCAACATACAAAGATGAGAAATTACATCCATTTGCAATGTGTTTTCAGGTCGAAACAACTCTGATGATTACCTGTCATTTGATGCTGTTTATCGTGAGTATAGGTGTTAGAAACAGTCATCGTTTCTTTAAAAGAATGAAAACATGAGATATGAGGAATAATATGTCTGTTAGATTAAAAAATTTTATGGTGAAATTTCCAGTGTCATATTATGCACAATGTTCATAAAATTCTTAAATATGAAAAAGCGGAAACATGCTGAACATTCCTATCAAAAGAAAAAGAAAATAGTGGTTGACCGAAAAACTGATCATTTAAGGGGACTTGCAGCAGATCTTTCAATATTTGTCTATATTTCTCAGATGAGGTATTGTAATTTTGTTATGTCAACAAAAACTCGTTGCTACTTTTTAATGCCAACGAATACTCGTTGTCACTTTCGTAATACTCGTTGTCGTAGAGACTTTGTAATCGCAGATACCACTATAGTACGTTGTTGAACAATGCTGGTGTCAGACGCCTTCGAATATCACTCGCACTAATAGTACTTGCTCGATAATATTAGCTCGAATAGTAACCCGTGTAGTGATCCGAATAGAGGAATAGTATAGGGAATAAAGTAGAGAATAGTGGTCCGTATAGAGGATAGACTAGAAATGAAGATCAGAATAGTAACAGAGGACAGAATAGAAATAGCGATCGTTAGTTGTCAGCTATTTCCTACATATATGCGTTTCCTTTATGGCCACGTTGTCTACTTTATTCAATAATGGGATCGCCTGTGTTTGCTCACTGGCGATCTATGTTCAAACTCAAGTGTCGGCAGCGATATTTTATTTCTATATAACAGTAACTATACTAATTACATTGTTCTGATTGTTGTCCTCATCTTTATTGTCATATTCACGACATTTCGACCATTGTACGCTCCGCTTTCTTTGTCAATCGGGGTAGATTGTTCTAGTTCCACGTGTCATGCCTTTTTTGGATATCTCAGTTTCAGCTGTTTCCCTTTGCTAACTGAATTCTCCAAGTTTTGTTCATCCCTGCTGTGGTCAGGTATTGAAGTCACAACTCTTTAGTCACTGGATTACTTCAGCCAACGCTTTTACCTATTGGGCCATGTGTTTTGGGGAGACATTTTTTTTTATTTTTGATAGTAAGTCCTAGGCCTAAAAACCAACATCACTGATATCAAACTGCCCAACGGAGAAACAATCGAGGAAAGTAAATTGTTTTTTGATCAATTCACCCGAAGCAAGGCGATAATGCCACTAAGATGCAAGGGGCTACTGGGAGTGAAAGAGAACGAAAAGACTTTAGAAGGAACTAGAAACCAAATCCTAAACAGGAAAGAAGGGGATAAACCTCTACTCTCGTTCAAAAGACCTGGGAGGAGTGATGTAGAACAATAGAGAGAATGACGGAATACTTGGAGTTTTATCTCCAGTTCAGTGGTTGGCGATTCTCATATGTTCTTCAGTTGCCAGAACTTGTTGAAGCCTATTGTTTATTACCGTTTAAAAGACCAGATTCTGTCACCAATGTATACTCATGGATTCGCGTCAAACTAAGTTAATTTTAATAAATCTAGAATTTAGACTCTCGACCTAAAGCAACAGTACTCATCTAGTCTTCCAAGTGGTTTGTTTGAAATTAACTAGTCGGCTTGCCAGGGACTAAGAAATATTCCTATAGTGGAAGAGAGACGTATTGTCGCGACACCACCAAACAAAAAAGAGAAATTATTAATACTAAAGTTGGTTCAGTGGGTATTGAATGGTCAACATCTTTGGCGATGGCCTGAACTAAAGCCATTGTTGACGGAATTCGTTGCCGAGTATTTAGATGTTTATAGACATTTCCTTCTGTGCGAAATGAGTCTTCTGTTGGATCTGAAGAGACCTTCTACAGCCACCGCATATTAGCGTAGGAACGTTCAGGAGGTGGATACATCTGGCTTTTTTTTTTATCTCTTCCTCTCTTCTACTGGGGTGGTCATCGACATTTACTACTGTGTAAAATGAGTCCTATGTAAGATCTGAAGAGATCTTCCGCATGGTAGGGTCGGAGAGTTCAGGGGATGGAGAGCTCTGGCTTTTCTTTTGGCTCTCTTATTATTTTCTATTTGTCTTCTCTTATTTTTTTCGTGGACTGCTGTTCTCCAACTGGTTCTTTCTGAAACTTCCGGCTTCCAATTGACCGAATTGATTTCTTTGCTCAGCAAGAAAGTTTTGAGTTGATCCTTGAATCGACAACGTGGGGCTCCATGTGATCTCTTGCCCGATGCGAGCTCCGAGAAGAGAATTTGTTTGGGTGGGCGGATGTCTGGAAAGGGGTCCGGTACATCATTGCCGGTGGTAAGTCATGATGGTTTCTAGGCTTTTCATCTTTGCGCGGTTTAGAACTTCGTTGCTTAAGACCCGGTCCTGTCAAGGGGCGTTAGAAGAAGAAACATCATTGAGCATGAAAGCCTTGCCTGCGAACTGTTTCAGATGGACCATGGGTCGCCACTCCATTGCACGCACGCACACTTCAGCTGACACTATCTGCTGCGGTAAACCAGGGCTTGACAGGTAGGTTCATGGTAACAGCTTTCATTGAGCTGCCGACTCGTACGTAGAACGTCGCCTTGACCGCCTACACATCGGATCGTGCCTAGTTTCTTTCCTTCCCAGAATCCTTACCGCTATAGGTGACCCTACCAGGAGACGGAGCCCCCGACGGCATAGCATTCAGGTTCCTCGAGACGCGCAATCTCCTCCACTGTACTAAAGCATGCTTAGTAAATAAGGACAACCGGCTGAGGCACACCTCATGAAGCCGGCTTAACTGGTTTAGCGACCATACCAGAATAGTATCAACATAACCTTATCAACCGAACACCTACATGCATTCTTTATGTAGACACTGACGTATATGTGTCCTTAGACAATCAAAAGTGGCCATTCAGCTGCGAAAAACTTCGTTAAAACAAGCAATCGAAACTCCCCGACCAAAGAAAACAGCCGTACTGAGCATCTTCTTTTCGAAAATAACGATTTTGGCAGATTTAGCAAAGAGAAGCCGCAGATTAATTGACTAGTTTGGGCAGGAAGATTTTTGAATTGTAAACAACACTCTGGCATGGCTGACCATAAAGGGGGTTTTATACTTGCTAGGAAAAAACCCTAGATTATTCAGTAACAGACCACGAAAGATGTGGCACAAAAATCCGAGGATGCATTGGAATGGAGCAAAATGTCTTCTAAAAGCTAAAAAACGTATTAAGAAACACGAAAAAAATTGTTAGAATGTGGGACAATAAACCTAAAATCCTATATAATATCAATCCTTATACAGCAATGGATGCTGGGTAGTTGATTCTCGTACAAAGAGAAGATCTGAGATAAAAGAAATGTCGCTTTACAGAAGAATGATAAGTATAACGGTTCATGTTAGACAACGAGGAAGACTTAAGGAAAAGAAAAACACAAAGGGTACTTACGCTTAGAAACAAAACAGGACAGTTGAAAAGTTTTGATTATGTAATAAAGAAATAAAGCTTAGAGAATTTGACACAGGACATACTGAAGACAAGAGGTACAGACAGAAACCTCCTTAACAAGTACTTTGTTTAGGTTTTAGAAGGTATCAAGCATCAAGATTTACTTGTTGAACTCTCTGCTTTCGGCCAGAGAAGAACCCAGACGAGGCTTTGTCGAAGGGCAGAGACTTGTCTGGGGAGGTAGACAAAGCCAACTCCATGTATGCGGGGGTCTACGGGGAATTTTTGCCTGAGTCTACGAGCTCGGATTGCCCCACATAAAAGCCGGCTGCATCCTGCCTCGTGCGCATGTCAGGTAAATACTGGTATACTCCTCTATTCCATACGTAGATAAGAGCTACAAAGTATAGGAAGTTGTGAAGGGACATGATCGTCAAAGTCCTAAAGGGACACGGCATATAAAAAAATAAGAACATGCGATAAAGATGAAATAAAGTGAATCTATGACGTAACTTATACATCAATACTTCGCTCAAATGTAGGTAATCGATTATTGGATGACAGTGACTGACATTTATCTGGCATCGGGAGAAGTGACATTTCAGTTTATAAAACACAACAAGTAATCGCTCCTTGTAGCTAGATATTTATTTAGGTGTATGAGAGACAAGTCTAGCGTAATAAGAGCTCTGTATCTTTTATCTCAGTGAAAGAAAACATATATGAAATATTATATGAGTCAACGTGAGGAGCTGTTTTACTCTACCAACGATGGTTGGTCTGGGAAAAAGCTACAGTTAACGTGGAGAGCTGCTCGCGTACATATGTGTCAGAAATTATCCAGTTACCTCGGTATCTTTGTTTTTGTGCATCAGAAATGGCAGTATAGAAAATACAGCTTGGTGGAACTGGACTTTCGTAAATTTCCGTCTTCGGAAGAAAAAAAAAGTGTAGGTGATGTGGTCAGCTCGAAAATTCGGAAGTAGGTTGTAAGAGTAAGTGTCGTTGCCGACACTGTGGTTTGAAACTAGATCGCCAGTGAGTAACACGGGCGATTCCATTATTAAGTAGATCACGTCATCATAAAGGAAGTGAATAAATAAGAAGTAGCGTAATGACTATACGTCCACTGTTCACTCTTCTTGTCTATCCACTATTGCTATACGTTCGCTCTCTCTACTGATATACGTTCACTCTCTCTACTCTTACTGATATACGCATTACGATTCTCTTCTCTTCTGATCATTATACTATTTGGCGATTACTACTTGAACAAATATTACTATTGCGGATATTCTTAGAAGGCGTTACTACTAGTACCGGCGTCTCCAAAGTCACGAATATAACGAGCATTTTTAGAAGTGATAATGAGCTTTCACTTGATATAGCAAAAGTGACAAGCGAAGCCGTCCAACATCACAAAAGGTTGACATTTTAATCAGTTTCTATTAATTAATGTGGTTCATTGTGTTACGTTTTCATAATCGATCGAACTATATATATATATATATATATATATATATATATATATATATATATATATATATAAGAAGAAGAGAGAAACCGCAAACGTTTTTGGTTGTAATGGAGATTTTAAAAAAAAAATATATTATGCTTTATTTTCCATAATTTTGCTACACGTGTTTCCTGTCTCGCGACCTTCATCAGGCAAAGCATGGAGATTTCGGCATATTATTAAAAATAATTAATTTCTTTCTAATGTTTTTCGATGTTAAGTATTCTCGATATGAGACATTCCCTTTTTTGTGTGTTAGTGACCCAAATGTCTTTCTGCTTGAATCCACAGAAAAAGAAAACATATTTAAATAAAGAAGACCTCATTAACCCTTGCAGGAAACCGTTTTGGTCAGCACTTTATCAAAAGGTGGACATTGGCGAATAGAACAAATAATATCGACACAAGTGCAGAAATAGTGAATGAGGAGGGGAAACTGCAACACGAGTAAACAAATTGGCGATTAAAAGCAAATAATAAAAGGTATATATATATATATATATATATTATCAGGTGGCCTGATGCTTGCGTTTAGAATGAAAGATCTGTCGTCTCTGAGTGTTGACTTCATATATATATATATATATATATATATATATATATGAACACAAGTACAGGGTTGGTAGAGATGAAATAAAATTCCGATGACCAAAAACATTTTTCCTAAAAGAGTGGCCAATACTGAGTAGATCAAATACTATTTATTCAATATTATAACATATGCATGTTATGCCAACAAGTGTGGAGCACCTCGGCGTGGTGTAATGGTTAGCAAGTTTGTCTCGCTAGATCAGTTACTAATTGAAAAAGTGAGTTCGATCGTCACTGGAAGCCCCATACTTTCGGCCTTGTGCCACATCTAACCTACGCTTGGGAAATAACTATACCATCAAGAGTGATGTTATATCATGCATGTGTTATAATGTTGAATATATTGTATATTTGCGGGGGTAGCAATCCTTCTTTTATACAACTTTCATTAAAAGCGATTGACAAGATACTGCGGTTAAGATTTTTATTTTATTTTTCTTGTGTTCTTAGAATTTTCTGGACATAAAATATGTAGAAATGATTTTATCCATACATTCATTTAAAAATCGTCCTTGACAATGCCTAGTAGTATAGTCAAAAGGTCTCGGCCATACAAAACATTCGGACAATTTCTAAATAATTCTTGTCCAGAAAAGAAAAAAAATATAAGAACACAAGAAAAATTAAATAAAAGTATTAAATAAAAACTTAACCGTCATACCTTGTCAGTTGTTTTTAATGAAACTTTATACACACACATATATATATGTAGCAATAAACAGAGTTTTTATTCTAGCAACTTGTATCCACTAAATTAAGACTTACTTACACACACACACATATATATATATATATATATATATATATATATATATATATATATAAAAGGCTCAAATACTAATATTTCATGATTATAATTTATTATAATTATTGAATTTATATATATATATATATATATATATATATATATATATGAACATATATATACATCTATTATATATCATCTATATATATATATATATATATATATATGTGTGTGTGTGTGTGTGTATAGAAATTCATCTGTTCGTTTACTGATCATTTGATAGAGAATGACAAAAAAACGAAAGTGTGTAATAAGTCACTGAGCGAAAAAATTGAAGGAGATGTTGATAGCGAAATATTTATATCGTTGGTTCAGAGAGGGAGAGATGAAGAGAGAAATTTGCGGATAGATTGATTCATAGATATATAGATAGAGCAACAAAAAAGAAGGACGTAATGCGTTATGGAAATAGCGAGAGAGCCATTAGTTGATTAATAGACAATAGCAGGAGAGAGAGAAGTCGATCGGTTAGTTGATTGATAGAAAGTCAAATATAAGTTGGGGATATACAAATCGAGAGAGGTAGCGCGAACTAAACTGAAGGAGGTCGATCAATCGATCTTTTCACAAGTGAAAAAGATAGAAATACCATTGAGATAGGAAGAGAAAAATATATCGATCGATCGACTGATTGATAGAGACGAACAGAGGCAGAAGTAAATGTATTCATACATAAAAAAAAGTTCACAGGAGAAAAAGAGTTAAAAACTATTGAAGAATCGGTAGGACATGCAAAACAAATTAAAAGTCGTAATGCATTATGGGAGATTATCGTTATACAATCTTGGAAAAACATATTTTTCTTGCAAGAATATTATTGCATTAGCGACCTTCTGTCCATTATATCTTCTGCAAAAAACCCTGAAGTAGAAATTTCACAATTAATTGCATCTCATTTTTTTTCTTTGCTAAATTCGAAACTGATTGGAATCAGTAAAAGTTTTGTCATTTTTTTTTATGACAAAATTCCAACACTTTGAAATTTGTGTCTCTAGGATATTAAAAATAAATGGCAAAAGAAGATCAGAAGAGCCGATAAAAATAGAAAAGAAAACTTTCTGTCTTCTAATTAAGGATTCCTCTCGGTGACTAACAATTTTATAAAGAAAAATATAATATTAAATATCTTCAACATAAACACGCAAAAAGACGCGAGCATTAAATTTCTAATACATTGAAATATCCAACTTTAGTTGCTATGACTTTTTATTTTACATATCTCCTGGCTATTACAATAGATGAGATTACAGCAAGTATATTCAATACCTCTACCCTCTCAGGTTTCTTTCTATTGTTGAGATGGTTTCAAACCTTACATGGATTTTTCATTCCTCCCGGGCATTTACATGACTCATCAAGACTGAGCTGACCCTAAATACTCACCAGTCATGATGATTGGGTACACTTTTAATGAGGCTGCTTACTTTGAGCGTCTTTTGGGACTCAAGTTCTCTCCAGACCTCAGATGGAATTTATATATACGACAAAGAGGTTAGAAAAATGCTCGTCTCCTTATACTGCTCTAGAAAGAGTCTACTTGCTATGCTTTATCTTAACAAGAGTCTAACGAGGTAAAAATACAGAGTATTTCTGCCATATTTCTGCTGGACTGTCCTATCTTCCCCTCCCAAACTTAACAAAGTTCAAAAGCGGACTTGTAGGTCCTATTTTAGAGTTTTACTTTTATTTTAAAAGTTTGTATTAAACGTGATATTCTTTATTTAACATAACGTTTCTTTTCTCAAATTTCTCGTTTACTGTTGAAATGGCTAGATGTAAGTTCTATGCTAAGAGTTTCTTCATTCGAACTTTTTGCTTGTGGAACTCTTTTCCGGTTTCTTGCTTTCCAGTCAAGCTTTATCTTATAAAAAATTAAATACAATGTCAATCGTTATCTTCTGTCTTCTTAATTCCTGTTCTTTTATTATTCTCGCTCCTTAATGATGTTTTTTCTTTTTCTTATACTCTTTCACACTCATTACCCCCACCCCTGTGTCTTAGTGGCTTTGTTGCTTTGCCAGGAGTGAAATGATTAAAAGAAAAAAAATATATATAGACTTTTCTTTGTCTACGATGACTACATTTGGTCTTCATGCTTGGATTGTGTTATTCATTTGTATTTCAAAGTCTATAGAATCTACCGTTATCTTAAACACCTTTTCGCTGGATATGCCACTAATGTATATAGTTTCTACTACTACTACTACTACTACTACTACAGCAACAGCAGCAGCAGCAACAACAATAACAACAACAACAACAGCAGCAGCAACAGCAACAACAACAGCAACAGCAACAACAGACTGAAAATTCCATAGTACAGATTTACGATTTGGAAATAAAATAAGTACACTCATACCTCGTTTTAACAGATAAAAGCGTGTGGGGAGAGGCGACGGTCCGTAATGCAGATTTGCTGTAGTTACCGACATTAAGTATGTAGTGATTAATATCAACAATTACATTACGAAAGAAAGAGCAATAATATAATACTGTAGATTTAGACAGACACACAATCCAGTCTAACCTTGTAAAATACCTGAATACTGTAAACAGACAATATTTAGTGCTACTATTAAATTCACCTTTTTTCGCTTTTCTACTCTTCCTTCAGATGACGTGTTTATAGAAAATGATAAAATATAAAACGACTTGAACAAAGTGGCATATAAAAAAGGGAGACCAACAGAGCAATAAGCTACACGCGTGGTTACACTGATGTAAACAAAGTGACGGTTGGCCAAATAGCGGTTAGCTCGTGAAATAGCGGCTTGTTTCCAGTGTTATCACAACTCCGTAGCGCGCGAAACTTACAAACTGAGTCGGCTGCTTTAGATTTTGTCTGTTGCTTCAGATATCCGTTAATGGGAGGTCTGTAATACCGAGGTTTGAGTATATTTTATATATTTAAATAGTGAAAATGTTTGTCAGATTTCATTATTTATTTATAATGATGATTGTAAAACCTGTTAACATTTTTTTTTTAGATTTTCCCGAAAATAAAATTCCATATAAAAATATTCACCTTCTAGTACAAGCTTTATCTCTGTTTGACTTTATTACTTTACGATAAAATTGTCAGTGCTTGTGGCAAGAAAATTTTTAAGCATTCCAAAACGCTGCCATTTGGCATGATCGTTATTGAATGATGCAAATAACGATTACTCCCTCCCAAAATGAAACACTGATCGATCCACGAACTTGTACCATTAGATCTCATGCATTTTGTAAAAGAGCGTACCTATTAATGTTCTTTAAGGATATCAGAGAGATGTTAAAAAACAAAAACAATAAAACAAAAACAAAGAAATAAAATGAACGCGTAGGTCCGAATAGTAAAGCACTTAATAATGATAATTCTCCATCTAAAAAATCCAGTGGAAACCACAGTATTCGTCGTTTCATTATACCAAAGGAAAACACATAAATATTTCAACTATGAGGCAAGCCACTTTAGTTTATGATATCCCAAAATGCATTGCTTTCTTTTCATGTTTTATCAAGGTAAATACAACGTACTTCATGAAAAAGAACAATTCTTATTTGTGCTTGAAGCATTTACGAAGCTTTGGATCGAACCATTGATGCTGGAGGAGGCATTCAAATGTTGACTCAGCTGAAATAAGCTAGTCTGACGCAAAGGCACAAGTATCAGGCATTAACTAGAATCGAAATCACCTTTTCAGGTTTAGTCTGCAAAAATTTGATAACGATTGTTTCTAGGTGAAGTCTTAGCGTGAAACACTTTTGGCAGAAGGTTACAAGTATGCAGTAAGGTTGAAACTCACTACAGTCGTAAAAGTCTAGAAGACTTGCTCCTAAGAATTGGTCTTCTGAGAAACACCGAAACTCTCTCTCTCTCACTCACAGATCGTGATGGTTGCACGGATTCTGCTGCCTCTTTATCGCCAATCTTCACGGACATTCATTGATCCTGGCGGGTCATCTGCTTTGCATCCTGTATCTTTGTGTAATTGTTGAATGTACAGGGTGTCCCCAAAAATTTGACATCATTTCGCAGGCCAATAATTTTGGCAATTCTTTTTGAAATAACCTCAAATTTTCACAGAATGTATAGAAACAGATGAAAATTTTATATTTAATGTTTTATTTTTGTTATCTCAATGAGAATCTGCCACAGTGAGAGATAGGGCGTGGTCGAGATGAAGACAGTTTTCTAATGAAATGGCCGCCGCGCTCACCGGACCTGTCCTAGTGTGATTTCTTTTTATGTAGATATGTGAAGGGACTGGTCTATACCCCCCCTCTCTCTGCTAGCACTGGTGAACTCAAGCCGACAATTACTTCAACACTGAATAATTTTACCATGGATATAGTACAGCGTGTTTG
This sequence comes from Acanthosepion pharaonis, assembly GCA_903632075.3. Taxonomy (NCBI): domain Eukaryota; kingdom Metazoa; phylum Mollusca; class Cephalopoda; order Sepiida; family Sepiidae; genus Acanthosepion; species Acanthosepion pharaonis. Next base: position 841,839 of record CAHIKZ030005626.1, read on the forward strand.
GCAAGAGCTTAACTACCGATTTGACGTGTGCCGTCTCTCAGGCGGTTCAAATATTGAATCCGTCCCATAATAAAGTTATGATGCTCAACACTTAAACTGTTCAATTTTATTGAGCTAGAGACTTAGTAGTTTTAACTAGTTGCTTTTAAAATGATGTCAAATTCTTGGGACACCTTATACTTTTGAAAGGGCAACCGAGATCGATAATTTGGAATAAAAAAAGCAGCATTTCTTATTTCTCCATAAACACCCTATAAATTTTGTTCATCTTTATCAGATAATTTATGAAATGGGATCTACAAGTATATATTTCCTTTCGCTGTCTAAAAGATTTAGAGCAGTACGTAGCATTCTGGTGTGTTTGTAATATCTAATTTATTTTCCGTGATTTCTTAATAATTTCAACCTTGAAAATATTTTCGTTAGATACATCCTTGTGCAAATTAATTTCAAACAAAACGAATAATTCCGTTATTATTTCCTGTTTATCGTATTTTTCCAATGAAATATGACCCAGTGCACGTGTTAGTACTTCGTATGTTCATTCCACGAAGTCTTTCTTTGCAGATTGACCACAGATTCACGAACGGATTTATACCAGGAGAGTTTCCGAGCAAGTCTATTGTAATTTGATTTGCTCACTGATAAGGCTTGCCACTGTGTTCGTGCAGCGTTACAGTTTTCGTACGCTTCCTTGGAGTAACGTGCATCGCATGATACATGACTGACGAGGCAGATTTTTGCCATTTCATTCTGCGGTAGACCAGTTGCCATCCAATGCTATAGAATCCCCGGTCCAGTGGAAGAAGAAGAGGATTCATACCTTTTACCAAGGGTATTAGCACGTGAGTAAATATAATGGATTCGACTGGAATTCGAACTCGGCTCTCTGACACCTCAACCCGAGCCGCTATCCATTACTCCACCGTGCCTCCTTTACTGAATGTTAAACTCACTACTGTAGTAATTGCCTGCGATTCCAGATTATTGAACATTGTTCTTCTGATATGTTCTTCTTTCTTACACTTATCTTCGTCTGCTATAAGACAGAGAGGGTAGCCCACAGGGATTGAACTCATTACAATCATTTTTAAAAATTTCTAATACCATTTCGAGGCATTGTTTTTTTTTTTTTTAATAAGCTCTCCATTTGGTAAATATCGAAACGCAATATTAAATATAGCAAATTCACCATGCCACAAGACACAAGGCGATTAGGTTGATAGCAATTTTTCTAAGTGTTGCTACAATGTGGCACAAGACAGAAAGTATGGGGTCACTGCCGAGAATCGAACTCACTTTTCAGTCGTAATTGATTTTGCGAGACAAACTTCGCAACCTTTACAGCACGTCGAAGTGCTCTACGTTTTTCTTAGCGTAGCTTAAGTGTGGCACAAGGCCGAAAGTGACCCAATGACACTCGAACTCATTATTCAAGGGGACTAGTCTTGATGCTTTCGAATGTAAAATTTAGGCCAAGAAAAATTCGCTTTAAGCAAAAGAGATCACAATTATTGTCCAATCAAAAGTCAGCGAAACATTTAAGTAAACCAGTTAAACAAGACAACTTCTGCAGAACTTGTATTTATTTTAGGCTGTGCAAATCATTGCGTGGGACTTTCTTCATTATTTATTTAAAAAATAACTAAAAATTATCTAGATTTGAGTCAGTAAAAAAACAATTGGTTATTCTGACGCTAGGATTCATTTGAAGTTGCATCGAGGGATGCGTACAATACATAACTAGCAGGTTTCTCGACTGTAGTTTTATAAAGTTAAATGTTATATAAGTCTGGTCCAAGGTCATAAATGCCGGGCGCCCAGTGAGGATCAAATTTGCTGTAGAAATAATGATCAGACAGGTTTGCCATATCTCTACAAAGCATTTCCATGTGCCGCATGGAAAATAAAATATATAGATATAAAATAAAAGACAATTGATTAAAGAAAAATAACTTTTGTTCACCAAAATATATTATCTCCATTATGTTATTGGAAAAACTGTTAATGAAAACTTTTAAATTTTATTTAAAGTCATCATGTGCCTGATATTGCTAACTTCTGCAAATTATAAAATCAACCTAGATCTATGTGTATTTAAAAGAAATTCATTGATTTTTTATGTGTTATTAACCCTTTTTGGACTATGTAAGGCCGAGGCATAGTTTGGATTGTACAAATAATATTTTAGTGAGTGAATGTTACATTAACAATTTTCTTTAAGAATGACAATGGGTTTTTCCTGATACAAATCCTACTATTTAACCCATAGCTGGGGGAAAAGAGCTGGATTCATATCTTTCCTAAAGTTATTTGTGCGTAAGTGAATGTATTGAACACGACTGGAATTCGAACTCCTCGATTTCTCATTATGAGCCAGACGCCACATCCATGAATTGAAAGGAAATTGAACTAAGAAGGAAGGAAGATGTTTTACAAGTGTGGCACTATGACTCATCGAATACCAATTCCTTTTCTACACTTACATTAAAGTGTAACATCAAGATTTTACTATTGAAACGACAAGTAAAAAGACGTCCTAATCTCTAAGCAATGAAAACAGTTATGTAACTTCGGTTTAAAGAATCCAACGATCGCTTAACAAGTGGTTGATACAGTTCATTGCTGCAAATCCTAATCTCAACCTAGATTTATATGAATTGAAAGAACGAGCGAAGATAAGAAGTGATCCATTTTTTTTCATCCTCAGTAACGACACATTCCAGAAATGAGTTTTTTTTATGGCTGCACGTCAACAACGATAGACAGATCTCAAAACGATGGAAGTTTTGATTTTTTGTCAATTTACGTTGGATATATTTCTTTAAGTTTTTTTTTTTTTTAAACCTTTCTTGTCGCAGCCAAAGGTTTAGAAACAGTCTTCGGAAAAATTTTAAGAATTACTGAAAAATCTCGAAATGTTTTTTTTATTTCAGAAGATTTATGATTGTCACTAAAGATGTTCGAGAAATCTTTCTTGGAATCATCTACTCTGGGGAGGGAAGATTTTCTTTTTTGAAACGATTGTCAGATTGTTCGCTCGTTAGCAGTTCTTTCTTTTCAAGTGCCAAATTGATGTCTTGCGCTGCTTCAGCCATATTGAGTCTTGATTTAAACTCAGCAAAAAATATAGTTATGCTTGTTTCATGGAAAAAATTAGGC